>JARQZK010003850.1:0-20000 GCA_030704885.1 Cynegetis impunctata
ACACCCAATCGGAGTGCATCCCGCACTGATACCGTGGCGTGAATACCCCATTGACGTCAATACTACGTCAATAACTACGTCAATAGAGTACCCGCCCCTTCCTATAAATACGGCCACGCGACGATCGGCCCGTCAGTTGACTCTGAAGAGTAGCAGGTTGAGACTTCAGAGTTGACAGGAAGCAGTACGGTTGGTGGAGTAGGCAGTTTGAGACCACGCAATCGTATTATTTCGATTCTTCCTAATTCGATTCGTGGAGTAGGCAGATTGAGGCCACGTATCTGAATTATTTCCCTTGTAATTCTCCTGAAGATGGCTTCGCAAAAGGAGCCGAAACGTCGAGATTTTTCAAATCTTTCACGCGGTTCATCCCGAGAACCAAGTTTTTTCAAATACTTTCGACCGCGGGAAATCTTTCTGAACATATATATATATATATATATATATATATATATATATATATATATATATATATATATATATATATATATATATATATATATACATATATATATATATATCTATATAGATATATATATATATATATATATATATATATATATATATATATATATATATATATATATATATATATATATATCATATATTATAGAAACCACTACCGCACTTCACTGTCAACATTCAATACAGTGCGATATTATTTTCAGAGAAAATACAACTAAAAAGATGGAAAGTACGTAAAGTTCCTGTCTGGAAAAGTACATTCGGCACCAGTATCTGTGAATAATGGACTTCCCTGATCAAACAGCGCGCGAATGTATTCGACTTCGATATACTATGGACGAATATTCAATGCCTAATTCGTACTGAAATTCGTGCATTCGCATTTAGTCCGTTGACAATTTGCGAAATTAAAATAATTTGAAATTCATATATACCGAAATTGCCTAGGCAAGAATTTTTGGTTCGTTATGGCGGTGCATTGTGCATATGGAAATAAATCCACTTCCGTTCATCTGCATGCAAATTGAAAAACATCGAATAACACTTGATATCCACGTTGAATAATAGAGGACGGTGGAAGTATCGAGTAGAAGTTTTTTTTTTGAATTTTATAGTGGAACGATGCGGGGACACAACGGATAGATGAAATGGGAAAATTGATTCCATAAGTAAAATTGGTGCAATGCATGTCATTATTATACTGGTCAACAAATAGTTTTTTCAATAATTTCCTGTCTCTTTTAGATTGCCTCCTGTCATTTCTGAAGCATCTTTACACATAGAACAGCAGTAATTCATTCTCTTTCATTGTTTTCTTTCAAGTTTATCAAGTTCACATTACAGAAAACCTCACTATGAAACCTCCATTTTCATCACTTCTTCTTCATCCACTGCTGAATATAAGCCCCTTTCATTTTTTCTGTCCTTTACTATTCTTGTTCATTCTTTTATCGCTACACTTTTAACATCATCGATCCACCGTCTATTTACTCCTTGTCTAGTCCCTCATGGTCTCCAATTGGGGTCTAATTCTCTATGATTCTCTTGAAGTGTGCCATTTTAACTCTGCTGCACGCCTCATGATATTTGTCACTTTTGCGCTACAAAGTGATTCCTAACAGCATGGTTTATTCCATCGTTCTTTGAGTTAACCTAAGTTGTTTTGTGTTCAACATTATCTCCCTTTACCTGAATACATTTATCCTAACGATAAACTAAATGTTTCAAGCCATGTACAATAGTTATTTTTGTTTTAAGTGCGTGAAATGAATGTTTTATTAATGGCGTATGAGAGTGTAAAAATTCTCTCGAATGTGCCATGAAAACACGAATTTTATACACGAAATACAAACAACATTTTTTGTACAACTGTGAATTCATATCGTCTGAAATATATTAAAAATAAATACTTAGAAAAACAAAAGATTGAATTGTCCATCTTCTTCCAAACAAATTAAAATGAGTATTGTATTATATATATATATATATATATATATATATATATATATATATATATATATATATATATAGGTACATATGCAATTCTCTATATCCGACGAGCACGTGTGAATTATTTGAAATATTAAGATGTATTGAATAACCTATCGGTGAAGCTAGATATTTGAGTTGCGACACTATAATATTCCCATTCATATTAAGAGCGTTGAATGTTAGAAACTCCACCTGAGCGATTATCAAAAAACTATAGACATTTCATTATAATCATTGTTTTCTCATCAAAACATTTTTGAAAATATGAATATTTCTGACTTCTGCCAGACTAGATAGGTAACTACTTTGTTCAATGTACGTTCTTATTCCTAATTTATTTGAAGAACTGTTGAACCAATGAAGAAGATGGTTATGTAAAATTGGTAACTGAATAAACTCCTTTTATAAAATTATTACAAGATATAGGATAAGCAAACTCAAGTATTGAGGATAGAATAACATTTCCTGAATAAATAATGACGATGTAAATTAGAAATATTGGGGTTGCAGATGTTTCGGTTGAATACAGTGCAAGAATCATCTAAAACTGTGTTTTTTACAGGGTGTTGTTATCGTCATCAGTTATGTTGTTAAAAGGAATAACCTATCGTACATGGATATTCTCCAGAAATTGAAGAATGAGAAAAGAGACATGATAATAGCCAATTCCAAGAACAAGCATCTGACTTGTGAGTATATATCGAATAACCATGGAAATTCAATGATATTTAAATAATATATTTCATTTGGCAATGATTTTTTTATGAGATATTTATCCATATTTTCCTTATTTTTGAAGATTCCAAAAATTCATTTGATAAATAACTTTCACCAGAACACCTGTAAATAATACGAAATCACCTCAAAAAGTCTTTTTATTTTTATATAAAATCAAAATCTTTTCAGTTCTATTCGTCAAAATCCAAAAGTTATCACTTTATTTTGAAATAAAGCATTTTTGGATGAACAAATAATGAAACTCACCTGTCATGAACATTATAATATCTCTAGATTTGCTTTGCCTCAATCATAACAAAAAAAATTAATTCAATCAGTAACATTTTTCTGAAATCGTTCGAGAATGCCTACTTTATCGGACCAACTTCAGTCCCCAATATACTCTAATCTAGTATTTTAGTACGCTACTAAGCAACGAACTTTCCCGCGCCGAAAACGGTACGGTAAAATTTTTGTCGGCCTCTGGCCGGCCGCATATTTACTACAATCGGATCCGATTGTCTGAAACGATTGTCGGATCAGGGCACCTGACGCTCAAATACCTATACTTTTATACGATCATATCGCACAAATTTCGGATACGACGTCCGACTTGGATGCACGAGCAGTGCGTCCTACCAATCGTACCGATTAAAAGTCTGATCTGACTACCGGAAGGCAAGCCGTGCATTGTTTTTGCATAGTCTACCACGAACATACGATTGTTTCTGTCAGTTTTTGACAGTGAGTATAGAGAAAGGAATTGTCAAACCATGTGCGATATCTACTGAAAGTTTAATAAAATCGGACGTGTTCTGTCGGCAGTGTGAGCTAGTGGTCCGATTTAAAATCGTACCACTAGCGCACACTGCCGACAATATACATTCGATTTCATTTGAATGTCATTGTACATTACAGTAAGTTCTCACAAACCGCATAGAAAATGGACAATGAAGAGTTATTGGGCTATTTTTCGATAATGGTAATTTAATTTTCAGTATCGCACATGGTTCGAAAATTCCTTTCTTTATACTCACTCTCAAAAACTGACAGAAGCAATCGTATGTTCGCAGTAGACTATGCAAAAACAAGGCACGGCTTGCCTTCCGGTAGTCTGATCAGACTTTTAATCGGTCCAATTGGTAGAACGCCCTGGTCCTGCATCCGAGTCGGACGTCTGATCGGATATCTGATCGAAGGTATGCGATTTCATCATATAAACGTATAGGTACCTATTTGGGCGTCAGACCCTGTTCTGACAATCGTTTCAAACAATCGGATCCAATTGTAGTAAATGTGGCTAAAGCCGTCAAAATCTATCCATACCGGTTTTTGGTACACATTAGGCCGGCCGCACATTAACTACAATCGGATCCGATTGTCTGAACGAAAATACCTATACTTTTATAAGATCATATCGCACACCTACGATGTATTCTGTAAGATTACCGAAATATTTTTTCCATGCATTATGAATACGCACACATTAAAATTATCCTGGATATTATATAATAATACAAATAATAATAACCCTAAACATATTTAGGGATATTATATAACATGGTGAAACGTGGTCTCCATATTTTGGAAGAAGATTTTTGATGTACCACCTCATGCAATACAGTCATATTGACTGTATTGACATTCAGAACTAGTTTTACTGCAAGAATCGAATCCCAATCACTTCTCTGAATTTTATTCCTTAGTTTACACGAAAGAAGACGCTGAAGCCGAAAGCGAGTCAACGCCAGAGTCCCACTACGCTGTCAGAACAACGAAAGTCCGCTTCGCTACCGAGCCCCATATAGACCTGATAGAACACCCGCCAGAGGTCATCGGTGTCGATGTACTGGAGAATTATAAAAACAGTCCGAAGTCCTTCAGAAAGAGCTCCTCAGGTGCGCTTCAACAAGAGGCTGAATGTCTCGAGCTAGATCTAGTCATATCTTTCAGACCAGATGAAGTAAAGAAAGTGAACCTCGTGAGACCCAGAGTAGCGATTTGTGATCCGGACCAAGACGTTGCTCCTAAACTGGAGTTTAGGACGTTCCATAAGAGCTCCTCTCCGGAAACGAAAAACCGAGAAGACAGGAAAGAAGATCAGAAAAGAGAAGACACAAAAGGAGCTGGACCTAGCAAAGATCTTGACGTGGTGTTGACAAGCATTTCGCAGGATCTGGACTATCTATTGAATCAGGAAGAAGATCTTAGGGATACGTTGAAAAAGAAGAGAACGAAATCCCCAAGAAAGTCAGCTCCGGATATGGTGGACCAGAGAAAGTATCCCGATTCATTGACTGGAATATCCAGAACGCATTGTTGAAATATTTTTAACATTATCTAAGTGAAAGAATTCGAGTTTTTTCCTCTCTGAAATTGAAATGGTGATTATTTCGAATGATTTTTCGCTTATTTCAGAGCTCCTACTAATTGAATGACATAGTGCTACTATTAATATGATCGGCTCACTATGTTTTCAGTAAGGAAACTCAGCCAATAAAACTAAACAGTACCGAATTGATAAATAAAAAATTTTTTTCTGTTTGATTATATCTGCAATTCAAACACTGATTCAGAACAGAAATGGTTTATAGATATTTTCCTCTACTTGCTTTCGAATACGACTAGTTCTATATAACAAAATAATTTGTTTTACAGCCTCTATTTCAAAATTCTCACAATGATTAACGGTAGTGCCAAAATAATATGTGAAGATTTTTGTATATTCTAGGCAAATTCCGATGGAAAAATATAGTTTCTCAGTGTATTATTTGAAAATCGAACAATAATCCTGAACAGCACCAAAATGATATAAAAACATTTTTCGTTATGCAATCTCAATACCCAATTGTTCTTGAACTGATTTAGGTGTCGATAAACGTCATTATGTTTCATACGAACGTTTCTTCTGAAGGTAACTTGGACTGTTATCAAATGATAATTCCTACTCATGTCATACGTTCCTGAATGTCAAGTATATATCCAAATTGAACAATTTGTTTTGTCTATTGTATAACTGTGAAATTACACTGCTTGACACAAACCTCACAACATCCTGAAGAAGATGGGAAAACATTTCTATAAAACTTTTTGATCATACGTTACAACTCAATATAATCAAAAACAGGGACTCACTTTGTAAATAAATATGGAACACATGGTATTATAAATTCTTTATTGCAGAACTTGCCAAAAGTTTTTAGTATTAACGTAAAATTAAAAACTTCATGAATAATTTTATAATATCATTGGTTTGATAGTTAATATTAATGTGAAATTTTTTTCCTTACCTCTCATTTTTTGATAGCATTGGAATTCATTTTTCACTTTGTCATTTCCTCCTGCCTAAACTACTTGAAAGTATTCTATTATTTGAGAATTTGTGAAAACCATGCTGTGTTGGATTTTATAATTGCTATTTGGCAATAGTGTATCCCAATGATTTTTCCATTTCTTTATTTATTGTATTAGAAGTTTATGTATATGAGGGATAAAGTTTTCCAGTTTCTCGAATCAGAATTTGGTATACAGTTCTTAAATATAAAAATATTTTTTTATCATTATCCGCTTGTTTTTTCTTGAGATTATTTGTTGTTATATATGATGTTATTCGTATTAGGTGTTGCTTAAAAGTTTTTCTAAATTTAAAGTTGTTTTTTCTCCGATATTTCATAGTTATATTCCTGAAAAACTTATATAATCGATCAAGTGCCTTCTCTATGTATTAGTGGAATAATTGAATAAATATAGTGCCTTATTTTAACAGTGGTGAATTTTATCAATAAAATGTGAGTATCGTGTCAATTTGATTTCTTCATGCTTCACCTGTTATAGTAAAAAATAAACCAGGGTTTTGTTGTCCCAACTCATCGCTCTTGTAATAGAAAATTTGATATCTCAACTTTTCTGATCACTTCGATATATTGAATTGTTTTCAGTGGAATATTTTCAGCAAATTTTTTGTAGCTATTTGAATAACTTGAACAGAAGAAAAACGGAAATAACCGATTGTATCTGAATTTTTATAATCAGTTATTTGAGTTTGTCATTCATTCATAATTCAAATTATTTCACTTTCAAGTATTCAAGTTAGAACCTGCACATAACAATTAGATTCAAAATTTTTATAATTGCCAAAGTAACACTCAATTGATATAAATGATACCCCAGGTAAGTAGTTTTACATTTAGGTTTTTTTATTTCGAAAGAAATTACACACATATATATATATATATATATATATATATATATATATATATATATATATATATATATTCATTCGAATTGTTGTTGCCTGTGAACTATTTCTAATCTTTTGATAATTATTATTAATAACAGGCTTGTTGAATCTCAAAAAACTCGTCAACTTTTTAATAAAATCGAGTTTTCTGAGATTCAACAAGCCTGTTATTGCTACTAATTATCAAAAGATTATATATATATATATATATATATATATATATATATATATATATATATATATATATATATATATATATATATATATATTTTCACAAATAAATGCTAATAAGTTCGAAACCTGACTAGTTAGGTATGGGTATGATATACATAGATAAAAAGCAAATTCCAGCAGCTTTCCGAATTTTCAACAATATACAGGGCATTCCATTTGAAATAATCAACTTTCAGTCACATTTTCAAGCAAACAAAATACCTGAATTTATTTTACCATCCTGTATTGAAGTAACGCAGATTAGACTGAATTGTAGGAAGCCCCCAAGTATTACCAAACTCCAACTCAAATTTTGATATCATAGTATTTCTCAACTCTAAGATATCAGCCTTTTAATAGATCTGTATTTCCGAAGAAAAAAAATTAAAATAATTTTTATTTGGAAAACGGTAACAGATAGGTATAGGGTAGTATCATGAAAAATTATTGGGTAATTGTTGGAGATTCTAAAAATGATATTATATACAGGGTGTTTTATTTGAAAAATGAAAGTTGCTACTACTTTCTAATAGAAGTGGCAACACCGCCGAACTGAAAATATTTAAGTTGGGTAGAGAATGTCCGACTATGCCCTCCATTGAATTTTCAAAGTGATCCGTCGAATGGTTCACCAGAAACGTCTAATGTGCCATCTACCGTGAATATATATATATATATATATATATATATTTATATATATATTATATATATATATATATATATTATACATATTATATATATATATATTATATATATATATATATTATATATATATCATATATATATATATATATACATATTTATTAATATATATATATATATATAAATAGATATATAAATATATATATATATATATATATATATATATATATATATATATACTAGCTGGCCCCGCAAACGTTGTTCTGCCTTATAAATTATTTTCATCTATCTATCTTTCTATCTATTCATCTATCTGCCGATGTATCTTCATCTATCTAACTATCTATCTATCATTATATCTATCTGTCGATGTATCTTCATCTATCTATCTATCATTATATCTATCTATCAATCTATCTGACCCAGCAAACGTTGTTTAAATTATTAAAATGGCTATTACAAAATATTGGTTGTTGAAAGAAGGGTGAAAATTAAGAGTTGTATGTATTTTGCAACATCATGAAAGAATAAAAATAAAAACATTTGTCCAAAACATTTATAAAAATGTTTGGGGTGGACGGACCACCCTAATCACTTGGACGGACCACCCTAATCACTTAGGGGTATGAAAAATATATGACGACCTATTTTCAGGCCGACTATTGTAATTTTAGATTGTGGATAAAATTGAAAAAAATTAAAATCGCGATGGAAAAATAGGGGTTGATCGTAGAAGGGTTAAAATTTTTAGTGTAATATATTTTTTTTATTCTAAGTCATGACAAAATGAAAATAAAAATCTTGTCAAAAAAAATTGAAATTTATAATCAACAAATAAAAAGTAGGGGTTAATCATAGAGGGAACAGAACAAAAAATTTTGTCTGAAAAATAAGAACAAAATCAAGGGGTGGACCCCCCTCAACATTCAGGGGGATGAAAGATAGATGTCCGATTCTGAGACCTATTCGATATGCACACAATTTCATGAGAATAGGTTGAGCCATTTCGGTGGAGTTTAACAAATTAAAAATAGGGGTTCTTGGTAGAGGGGTTAAAATTTAGAGTTGCATGTATTTTTGAATGCTATATCATTAAAAAAAATGAACAGAAGATTTTGTCTAAAAAACATCAAGGGGTGGACTACCCTTAACATTCAGGGTGATGAAAAATATTGGCCGATTCTCTGACCTACCCGATATGCACACAAAATTTCATGAGAATCGGTCGAGCCATTTCGGAGGAATTTGACGAATAAAAAATAGGGGTGGATCGTAGGGAGGTAAAAATTTAGGGTTGTATGTATTTTTGAATTTCGTATCATAAGAATAATAGAACAGAAAATTTTGTCTGAAAAATAAAAATTTGAAATCAAGGGGTGGACCACCCTTAACATCTAGGGGGATGAAAAATACATGTTGGCCGATTCTCAGACCTACTTGATACCTACTCGACGTAAAAAAAATACAGGGTGTTTCATTTGACCTAAACAAGTTTTCGCGGTTTGAAGTTGACGAAATGTATCTCGCAAAACGGAACACTTTGTATGATATTATTGAATTAATTTCAGTTGTAGAACGTAGTTCTTCTTGTGTTCGTTTCATGTGACAAGAAGCAAATGAATATCTTTTATAAGAAGAAAGTTATACCGGTTCTTGTAAACCGTTGCACCTGTCAAATTTTCTATAAAATGTCAAATATCTCTGAAACGGCTAGGTTTAGGCATAGGGTATGTTCACATTTTCGACTCAGAATTTTATGCTCTTTTTGAAAACCCTAAAATATATAGGGTGTTCCAGTTGAAATAAGCAAGTTGGTATCGACTTCCGGTATAAGCGGAAGTGCCAGCTATTTCTAATTATTTTGGTTGGATTGGCCTCACCGACATTAGTAATCATCTAAATTTTCTGATCCGTACTTTGTTCTATATCGATCGATTCAGTTCCCGGTGCGACGCCCTGTATATATATATATATATATATTATATATATATATATATATATATATATATATATATATATATATATATATACATATATGAATAATATATATATATATATACATATATATATATATATATATATATATATATATATATATTATATATATATGATATATATTATATATATATGTATATACATATATATATATATATATATATATATATATATATATATATATATATATATATATAAATATATATTATATATATATATATATATATATATATATATATGTATATACATATATATATATATATATATATATATATATATATATATATATATATAATATATATATATATATATTATATATATATATATATATGAAAAACTTGGTTCTCGGAATGAACCGCGTAAAAGATTCGAAAAATCTATAAGTTTCGGCTCCTTTTGCGAAGCCATCAGACCTTATTAGAATAAACTCACAAAAATTCTGTCTTCTTAGGAAATCTGTTTCCTTTAATTCTTGAACTATATGGAATAAAAACGGATGAAACTTATGTTTTAATAAGATTCTGTGAATTGAATCCTTGCATAGTCCCGATTCCAGAGCAGCTTGTCTTAATGACATCCTTGGAAATGCATGAAAATATCCCAGAATGACTATTTCTATGTTTTCGTCATCAACAATAGGCTTTCTTCTTTGAATTTTTTCCTTGACAGAGCCATAATTTTTAAAATTTTCCAGTATGCGTTTTACAGTGTTTGGTGTCGGTTTCTGTCATTCTGCATATCGAGTAGCAAATGTGCTGTAAGTTCTTGATATTACTTTATTATATTCTCCATAAATAATAAACAAATCTAAAAAATCTTCGTGGTTATAATTTAAACGTGCTGGCATTTTTTGACATAAGATAATGACTGAATGTTTCTAATAATATCTATTTTGATGAAATGATGAATTTCTAATAAAATCACGAATAATTCAAAAAGTTGTAACCTTAACCGGCACAATGATAATATCAGAAAAAAGGAAATACAATTTTACACAACTCGACGTAAAAAAAATACAGGGTGTTTCATTTGACCTAAACAAGTTTTCGTGGTTTGAAGTTGACGAAATGTAACGCAAAAAACGGAACACTTGGTATGATATTATTGAATTAACTTCAGTTGTAGAACGTAATTCTTCTTGTGTTCTTTTCATGTGACAAGAAGCAAATGATTATCTTTCACAAGAAGAAAGTTATACCGGTTCTTGTAAACCGTTGCACCTGTCAAATTTTCTATAAAATGTCAAATATCTCTGAAACGGCTAGGTTGAGGCATAGGGTATGTTCACATTTTCGACTCAGAATTTCATGCTCTTTTTGAAAACCCTAAAATATATAGAGTGTTCCATTTGAAATAAGCAAGTTGGTATCGACTTCCGGTATAAGCGGAAGTGCCAGCTGCTTGTAATTATTTTGGTTGGATTGGCCTCACCGACATTAGTAATCATCTAAATTTTCAAAATTTTCTGATCCTTAATTTGTTCTATATCGATCGATTCAGTTCCCAGTGCGACATCCTATATATATATATATATATATATATATATATCTATATATATATATATATATATATATATATATATATATATATATATATTAAGGGCGGCGACCGGCCGTATCTCAGAAACCGTATGTCCTAGAATTTGGGGAAAAAATTCTTATATGCAAATCTGCCCTAAAAAAATTATTGAAAATGTTTTTGAGTCCATAGTTTTCCGCTAGGTGGCGCAATCTACCAGTTATAAAATATAATTGGATTTTTTACGAAATATTCCCCAATGTAGGCTGGTAAAAAATATCAAATTTAGAAACTACTGTCCTAATTCCACAACTCTTGTCAGAGTCAGTTTTCTGTATTACCTATTCTGAAATGGTGGAGGAAGTTCTCTTTCTTTAACATAAAAAAGACTGTAAGTCCATAATGCATGAACCGATTTTCGAAAACGTAGACTCTATGCAAAGAGTATTGAATGTAGATTTCAGTAACAAATAACAAAAACACTTTTAGTCTTCCAATCGGCAACTAGAGGGCGTTATGTAACACCTAGCTCTATTTATGATGTTTTTTGAGAAATTTCAAATGCAATGCTATAAATCTAACTAGCTAAGAAAAAGCCAAATTTGATGACTTATTGACCTGTCAAAACCGCGAACTGATATCTCTTTTCGTTCCAAAGATATTGGCATTTTATGATGAGTGTTGGTGATTGTTGGCTCGCCCTGTAAGGTAGAAGAGAAACTATGTTGCTAAAATTGTTTTGAAAAAAAATAACAATTAGAAACGCATCATGAAAATATTTACTAACATGACATAATGAAACAAAACTAGTCCGGTCAAATTAGACCAAAAAATAGGAGTGAAGTTATAAAAATTCGCACCCATCTGAAATATTGGTAGGATTGTTCAAAACACCATTATAAATGAAATCTGAAAAGTCTTCATCGATTTGATACGTGCAAAAAAAATTTACCGGGGTTGGAATATCATAAAAACTGTTTTTTTTGTGATTTTCAACAAAGCAGTAAGTTTTATCATGAAATTAGTTCAGACAAAAATTGTAGATCACCTAATTATCTATAAAAAACGTTTTCATACATTTTTTCCTCAGAGCCACCGTTTCTGAGATTAACGATTCAGAAAGTTGAAAATAATGCAAAAAAATACTAGCTCAAAGGTGGCGTTGAAACGTGCATATTATGACGATTGCAACTCTTTCAACTCTTTGAATCGTTATATCTCAAAAACGGCGACTCTTAGAAGAAAAAGTATTTTGAAAATTTTTATAGATAATTATCTGATCTACAATTTTTGTCTGGGCTAATTTCATGCTGTTGTGAAATAATATGATAAGGATGCATTTTATAATCCTTTAATATTCTTTGCACCAAAGAATAATTCAATCCTAGATCTCTTGCAATTTTTCGAATACTCAAATGGGGTTCAGACTTAACTAACACCAATACGTTAGTAACATCTTCTTCATTGCGACTTCCACGTATCCTATTTCTTAATGCGACAGGTTTCTCGCAATCTTTGTGCCAATCTCTTGAATAATTTCCGAGAATGACGCCGCCTTTCAGGATATCGTATTGCATACTCCCTTTCATCAATTACTTCATTTTGTAGACTTTCAAAATATATACTGAGCATATCATATGCCTCTCCACTTGAATAAAAAGGCATTATAAAAGAGTTAGTTTGCAAACAGTCAGAATAAATTTGACAGCAATAAAAACTTAAAAGTAAACTATCATAAACATTGGTGTCATTTCCATAGGCAACTTGCTGACTTTTGAAACATCTATCTCTCAACAGTTTAACATCATTTGTAAAATTGCAGCTCGTCCATGAACATAAAACTATAAGAGACCGTTTGAGAGATTTGGGATTGAATTTTTACACGAAAATTTTTATCCGAAATAGTTCAAGGCAAATAATGGCAAGCATTTTGAGTATTTAAAATAATGATATATAGTGGGAGCGTTTTGTAAATTTCTGTTATGAGTAGCTCCCTTAGTTTTGTTTCATTATGTAATGTTAATAAATATTTTGATGATGCGTTTCTACTCTTTATTTTATTTTAAAAACAATTTTAGCAACATAATTTCTCTTCCACCTTACAGGGCGAGCCAACAATCATCAACACTCATCAAAAAATTCCAATATCTTTGGAATGAAAAAAGATATCAGTTCGCGGTTTTGACAGGTCAATAAGTCATCAAATTTGGCTTTTTCTTAGCTAGTTAGATTTATAGCATTGCATTTGAAATTTCTCAAAAAAATCATAAATAGAGCTAGGTGTTACATAACGCCCTCTAGTTGCCGATTGGAAAATTAAAAGTGTCTACGTTTTCGAAAATCGGTTCATGCGTTATGGAGTTAGTCTTTTTTATGTCAAAGAAAGAGAACTTCCCTCACCATTTCAGAATAGGTGATACAGAAAAATTACTCCTACAAGAGTTGTGGAATTACGACAGTAGTTTCTAAATTCGATATTTTTTACCAGCCTAAATTGAGGAATATTTCGTAAAAAATCCAATTATATTTTATAAGTGGTATTTTGCGCCACCTAGCGGAAAACTATGGACTCAAAAACATTTTTAATTATTTTTATAGGGCAGATTTGCATACAAGAATTTTTTTTCCCAAATTCTAGGACATACGGTTTCCGAGGTACGGCCGGTCGCCACCCTTAATGAAACACCCTGTATATATATATGAAAAACTTGGTTCTCGGAATGAACCGCGTGAAAGATTTGAAAAATCTCTAAGTTTCGGCTTTTTTTGCGAAGCCATCTTCAGGAGAATTAGAAGGGAAACCATTCAGATACGTGGCCTCAATATGCCTACTCCACGAATCGAATTAGGAGGAATCGGAAACAATACGATTGCGTGGTCTCAACCTACCCACTCCACTAACTGAACTGCTTCCTGTCAACTCTGAAGTCTCAACCTGCCTACTCTTCAGAGTCAACTGATGGGCCGATCGTCGCGTGGCCGTATTTATAGGGGGAGGGGGCGGTTACTCACGCTCATCAGTGCAGGATGCACTCTGATTGGACGTGACATGGCGACCACTGAGAAGTGGTTTCATGCTGATGGGAGTCTGTGACTGTCGTCTCTGGTGTTCAATCAAATTTCACGGAAAATTCGGGATTTGAAGGATCGGACGGGAACAATATTTCTTGTATTGGGGAAATCGATAATGTGGCCTGTTTGGGTGTGATGTTGGGAAAGGGCGTTGGTGATATCTGAGTGTCTTACTGAATGTTCTTTGGCACGGACCTGAATTCGTCGGTTCGTTTGTCCTATATAAGAACGAGGACAATTGGAACAGGGTATCTCGTAAACACCGTGATTTTCGTCGGAATTTTATCCTTGACGGATTTGACCAGATGGGAGAGTTTTTGTTGGGTGGTGAATATTGTTTTGATGTTTGTGTTGTTGAGAGATCTTGCGATCTTATCTGTTAGTCCTTTGATGTAAGGAAGGAATAATTTAAGTGTAGATTCTTGGTCAGTGGGATTGGAAGGTGGTAGAGGTGGGGTGATGTTTGTGTGTTTGCGTATGTTTTTGTTGATTTGATATGTGCTGTAACCGTTCTGTAATAATATATTTTTTAGAGTATTCAGTTCTGATTCACGGTGTTCGTCGTCAGATAGTCGAATGGAGCGGTAGATTAGGGTATTAACTACAGAGTTAAGTTGAGAAGGATGGTGGTAAGACTGGGCGTTCAGATAACGGTTTGTATGGGTGGGTTTACGATAAACTGAATAGGAGAAGCCTTGGGATGGGAGTTTTTTGACTATGACATCGAAGAATGGCTGAGACCCATCGTTTTCCACTTACATTGTGAATTGGATACTTGGATGTATACCATTCAAATGATTCAATGAGTGGAGCAACGAATCTCCGCCATGGGGCCAGATCGCAAAAACATCGTCTACATAACGTAGCCAGCATGATGGTGTAAGGTCGAATGACGAGAGAGCTTGGGTTTCGAAATGTTCCATGAACATTTTGGCTATGACGGGGGAGAGAGGGGATCCCATTGGGGCTCCCTTAATTTTTCTGAAGAAATTGCATTGAAAGATGAAGTAAGTTTTGACCAAGCAGTGTTTGATCAGGGATAGGTTGTCTGGGGATATTTGATCTAGGATGGAAAGTGTTTCTTCAATGGGGATATTTGTAAATAGAGGGGCCAATATCAAAACTAACAAGGAGATCAGTTGGGGTAATATCAATACTTTTGAGGAGTTGTATGAAGTGAAAAGAGTTTTTGACGTATGACTGGGTTTGTTCGGCAAGGGGTTGAAGGGCTTTGGCGAGATATTTCGCAAGAGCATGTGTTGGATAATTGTAAGCGCTGACAATGGGTCGAAGTGGAATATTAGGCTTGTGAACTTTGGGTAGACCATAAATTCGAGGGGTCCTTAAAGATTTTTCTCTTGGGATTAGCGACTTTTTTATTTCTGGTGGGAGATTCGATTGGTTGATATGAGATTTTGTGGTTTTCTCCAGGTATGTTGTCGGGTCATGAGGGATACGCTTGTAGTCGGGGGTGTCTAGAAGATTGGACATTTTATCGAGGTAGGAAGAAGTGTTAAGAATGACAGTGGCATTGCCTTTATCGGCTGGGAGGATGACTAGATTTTGATCATTGTAAATTTCTTTGAGAGAATGCCTCTCAGAAAAAGTGAGGTTGGGACGGGGTGGCCGACTCGTACGAAGAATTTTGGCAATGTCATGCCTGGCAGTTTCCGCTTGATCTGTTGGAAGATGGGAAATTGCTTCTTCTGTTTGGGAGATGATACTTTCTAAGGGGATGGATTTAGGTGTGATGGAATAGTTGAAACCTTTCGAGAGTGCTTTTGTTGCGATCTCGGAAATTGGGGTGTCAGAATAATTGTGAACAATGGAGGAGGTATAAGATAAAGATGATTTTTGTGGTTTTTTGGAATTGATGAGTTTGGCTTGTTTATTTTTCTGGGTTAAGGTCTTTTGGTCTGGAAGATGTTGTGCCTTGGAGTTGGATAGGCGATCAAAAGTATCCCATAGGATTGGATGGATGTGGAAAGAGTGAAGGTGATGGAAAGTTTTGAGAAGTAGTTCGTAAGTGCTATTTAGGTTGCGTCTGGTAGTGTGAATAGAATCTCTTAGGGAGGCAAAACTTGTTCTATTGAGAATTCGGGTTATGGAGGGGGATTTTCTATGATGCTTGAGCTGTAGAAATTTGGGAATGACACGATGGTCACGAGGAGAAGATGTTTTCGGGATAAAAGGGAAGAATAGGATTTTGTGATTGAAAGAAATTCCTCTCCGTAGAGGCGTATAAAATGCTCAGAAAGATTTCCGCGTTCGGAAGTATTTGAGAAACTTGGTTCTTGGAATGAACCGCGTAAAAAGTTTGAAGATTCTCTTCAGGAGAATTAAAAGGGGAATAATTCAGATACGTGGCCTCAATCTGCCTACTCCACGAATCGAACTAGGAGGAATCGAAAACAATACGATATATATATATTACAAATTTCACAATAAATTCTTATATATATATATATATATATATATATATATATATATATATATATATATATATAATATATATATATATATATATATATATATATATATATATTATATATATATATATATATATATATATATAAATATATATAATATAAATATATATATAAATATATATATATATATATATATATATATATATATATACATATATATATAAAATCTCTTGATAATTATTAGCAATAACAGGCTTGTTGAATCTTAAAAAACTTGATTTTATTGAAAAGGTTGACGTTTCGCCACGACATTCGTGGCTTTATCAAAACTTTTTCAACAATTCGAATAAATAATTATATATATAAATATATATATATATATATATATATATATATATATATATATAATTTTTATTATTCATCGACCTTTCATTTTCATTAATCAATAATAATTATCGGGTTATAGGTCATTGAGACTGAATCAAACTCTATTCACCATTTAATTCTCAATATTTCGTCAAATTTTTTTGACTTCATCAGGAGATCACTACAAACAAAACACAATTTAAAACAGCTGTATAAATAAAAAAGTACAAAATAACTTACTGGAAATTGAGTAGCCTCAAAAGTACATACACAAGTAAAAATTATTAACAGACAGAGGCGGTTATTCGAAGGCGGCTATAGAGGCTAAGCCGCCTCCTCGATATTCTGTGTATCACTACTATACTATATTAAATAGTCAGCATTCAGCATATTCATATTAATAAAAATCATATTATTTTATGCACCTACCTTCCTTTCAACCTACATTATATAATATAATTCATTAATTACGATAGAAGATATTCACATCTACTTACTGCATTTCATTCATTTCAAGATTTCAGTTCAACAGTGGCAACGCTGCAGAGGCTTAAAATGGTATATTTTCAACGTTCATTATGCCAATTATGCCATGCCACAGAAAAGCAAACAACGGTGCGAATACTGCGAATGAATACTTCATTACAATAGAAAACACCGATTGAACCTAGCTGCTCGGTTCAAAGCATACGATATTCGACCTTATTTATTCTATTACAGTGCACGTAGCAAGCACGTGAAGACTGAAGGGTGATCAGTTTGTTTTGAATTTTATGCCGGTGCGGTGATTTTCAATTTATTTTGCTCGCGTATTATTTTTAAAACGAGTTCGATTTCAATGGTGACTTAGTGGAATATTTGTTAGCCCATAACTTAAGTGCACTAAGTTAAGACGATAAAGTTTTAATAAAAACATTGCGACCTACCCAGGAATTAAACAATTTGGTGCAGCGTAACAAACAACAGAATCGCGGTTTTAATATCAGAAATTATGAGAGACATCCTTGGCTAACCGGATCACAGGTTAAAAATAAATTATTTTGTTGGCAGTGTTTACTTTTTACTAGGGAAAATGTCTCTGTTTGGAGCCGCTTAGGATTTGACGATTTAAAAAATTTATCACGTTCTCTGGAAAGGCACGAAAAATTCCAGGAACATGTCGTGTCGCGGATCAAATTTGAATTGCTTAGAAAACAAAACATAATTAATGTTATTGATACTTGCTGGGCAACAATTGATTAATTCTTCGAATAGGTAACGAATACGTTGAGTAGGTAGGTAGGAACCTATTTTGTGAAAGAAAAAAAAATTGATGAATAGATGAATTGATTAATTGGCTGAGGGGAGTTTTTGTGAATATTGTAAATAGGAGTTGTAGGTCTCAAGGTAGACACTCGAAAGTGAAAACAATTTTATTCCCAAAGGAATTAATATTTTGGAGTGCTTGTTTTACTTTGATTTTCTTTAAATTATAAGGCGGTTGACCTTGAAATCCTAGAAATTTTCGCCTATGGTGTATTTTTTAACTCCTCTTGTAGCCTCCTTAAATAAACACCTCACGAGCCGCCAAGAATATAAACAAGAAAACGATTCAATGTAACAAGCTGGGAACTGAATAAACTAAATGAGGAAATCCGAAAATTGAAAAATCAACAATACAAACCGTACACAAAACAAAAAACTGTCTGCGTCTTAGATATCATCGGTGCGTGGCATGCAATGAAAAGAAAACATGGAAACTATAAATATTACTCAACTGATTTATATCCGATTTAGAGTAAAGTTGATGGAATGATTAGTCTTTTATTAATATAATACATTCCATGGAAAAATAACTTTTTTATAATTGTTTCGCACTTCAAAATTTTAACATCGGTAAAATTGAAGGAATGACCGGTCTTCTTATCATGTTTCGCCAACTCACACAAATCTCTTTGTGTTCTGCAGTCACTTTTGTGTTGGGTGATTCTTTGTCTTAACCTTTGTTGGGTCTGTCCTATATAACATCCTTCGCAATTATTACACTATACTTTGTGAGTATTTAGTACGGAAACGAAGCGGTGTTTCATCCTTAATCTTTGAGAAATCATCAGACACTCGTAGCAAATTATACCTAGCAATGTTTACATTAGTAAGCTGTTTGAAAACCAATACCAACGATTGCGTAAGATACGGAATGAAGGGAAGCTTCTTATAAGTTGTCACAGGACGGTTCTTTTGATCCAAAGCTTCATTATAAACATTAGAATTGAAAAGAAGTTTCCTTAGAAGGTGCCCCGGATAACCATTTTTAACAAAAATCCTATATAGTTTTTCTAGATTTGCCCTCAAAAATATTTTCTCACTTATAAAGGTAATCCTAGTCTTCATGGCCAACACAGTATTAAGTTTCTAATTTTTTGGGTGGTTGGAATAGTAGTTAAGAAATTTTCTGATGACGTAGGTTTCGAGTACCAATCCAAAACAATCACATTATTGTCAATGCGAATTACTCTAGTGTCAAGAAACGGAACACTACAATCCTTCTCCACTTCAATGGTAAACTTCAAATGTTCATTAAACGTATTAAAAATATCTAAAGTTGTCTGAACCTCACTAGATGGAACTGAACAAATAAGGTCATCTAAATACTTATACATGAATGGAACTTCAAAGGGGAGTTGTTCAACTACCTTCTCTAGTAAGTAATCCAGTAATACATTAGCTAAAATAGGAGTAATAGGAGAACCCATAGGGGTTCCAAAAATTTGTTCATAAAAGGTGCCATTAAAACTAAAAAATGTGTTCTTGAAAACGAATTTAAACAAAATAACAAAATTTTCCCGCCATATGGTAGTATGTTCTGAGATTAT
>JARQZK010003850.1:25000-56464 GCA_030704885.1 Cynegetis impunctata
GTTTTGGATTGGTACTCGACACCAACGTCATCAGGAAGATTTCTTAACTACTATTCCAACCACCCAAAAAATCAGAAACTTAATACTGTGTTGGCCATGAAGAATAGGATTACCTTTATAAGTGAGAAAATATTTTTGAGGGAAAATCTAGAAAAACTATATAGGATTTTTGTTAACAATGGTTATCCGGGACACCTTCTGAGGAAACTTCTTTTCAATTCTAATGTTTATAATGAAGCTTTGGATCAAAAGATTATGAGAATCTCTCCTTTATTCCGTATCTCACGCAATCGTTGATATCGGTTTTCAAACAGCTTACTAATGTAAACATTGCTAGGTATAATTTGCTACGAGTGAATATTTTCTTTTCCTAAGTTATACTGCCTTCCAAAGATCCATAAAGAAGGTATTCCACTTCGTCCAATAGTCAGTTCTATAAATTCCACCACTTATAACATATCAAGGTTTTTATCTGGAATACTAAAAACAGCTTTTGATAATCATAATAAATAAAGTGTTAAAGATAGTTTTCAATTTTTGAATTGATAAGAAGAACAGTATTACCTGACAACTATATGTTGATATCTTTGGACGTAGTTTCCTTATTTACTAACATCCCTCTTGAATTAGTGATGACAATAGTGAAGTGGCCTTTATTCTCAGAACATACTTCCATATGCCGGGAAAATTTTGTTGTTTTGTTGAAATTCATTTTCAAGAACACATTTTTTAGTTTTAATGGCACCTTTTATGAACAAATTTTTGGAACCCCTATGGGTTCTCTTATTAGTCCCATTTTAGCTAATATAGTACTGGATTACTCATTATAGTACAGGATCCCACTGCTCGATTTTGCAGGTATCTGTTTTTTTGATACAACCAATTTTAAATGAATGTTAAGATAGTATGCAATAGATTTGGGGTAGGTTGCCTATAAAAAATTAACCGCAATTACCTTCAATTAATGTGATGGCGTAGGTTTCGAGTACCAATCTGAAACAATCACATTATTGTCAGTGCGAATTACTCTAGTGTCAAGAAACGGAACACCTCAATCCTTCTCCACATCAATGGTAAACTTCAAATGTCTGAAAGTTGTCTGAACCTCACTAGATGAAACTGAACAAGAAAGGTCATCTACATACTTATACATGAACTAGCTGACCCGGCAAACGTTGTTCTGCCATAAAAATTATTTTTATCTATTCATCTATCTGCCGATGTATATCTACCTATCTAACTATATATCTATCTATCTAGATAGTCATCTATCTTGCTATATATCTAACTATCTATCTATCTATCATTCTATTTATATATATATATATATATATATATATATATATATATATATATATATATATATATATATATATATATATATATCTATCTATATATCTATCTATCTATCTATCTGCATGTCAATCTATCAATTTATCTGACCGGGCAAACGTTCTGCCATATAAATTATTTTTATCTATCTATCTTTTTATCTATTCATCTATCTGCCGATGTATATCTACCTATCTATCTATCTATCTAGTTATCTATCTTCCTATCTATCTATCAATCTATCTGACCCGGCAAAAATGTTAATCATTGGGAGTATGAAAAATATATTACGACCTATTCTCAAATCGACTATTGTCATCTTGCAGCCCTATTGCGGATCTGTGGATAAAATTTAAAAAAATTAAAAGATGCAAAAATATGGGTTGATCGTAGAAGGGTAAACAATTGAGAGTAATATGAATTTTTCTATTCTAAGTCATGACAAAATGAAAATGACATAGATTAGAAATAATTTTATATAGTGGTTTAGTATTCTCAAATTTTCTAATTTCCCGCGCAACTTTCTTAATTTTTCCATTCATAAGAACCTTCTTCTGACAAAAAAAACACAACAAAAAAAGAATTTTAGAAATAATTTCATATTGTTTTTAATTATTCTAAAATTTTCTAATTTCCCGCGCAATTTTCTTAATTTTTTCTTTCATAATAACCTTCTTCTGACAATAAAAAACACAACAAAAAAAGAATTAGTGAATTCGGTCCAGCCGTTGATTCATTTTTATATATAAAGATTTTCTAATTTCCCGAGCAATTTTCTTAACTTTTTCTTTCATAAAAACCTTCTTCTGACAATAAAAAACACAACAAAAAAAGAATTAGTGAAATCGGTCTAGCCGTTCAAGCGTGATGGCGGGGAAATAAAGATTCATTTTTATATATAGAGATTTTCTAATTTCCCGCGCAATTTTCTTAATTTTTTCTTTCATAATAACCTTCTTCTGACAATAAAAAACTCAACAAAAAAAGAAGTAGTGAAATCGGTCCAGCCGTTGATTCATTTTTGTATATAGAGATTTTCTAATTTCCCGCGCAATTTTCTTAATTTTTTCTTTCATAAGAACCTTCTTCTGACAACAAAAAAGAATTAGTGAAATCGGTCCATCCATTCATGCGTGATGGCGGGACCAATGGAAATAAGGATTCATTTTTATATATGAAGATAAGATGTGCATTTAGAATAACCACTATGTTCTTCTTATCAATTCAACAAATTGAAAACTATCTTTAACACTTTATTGATTATGATTATCAAAAGCTGTTTTTAGTATTCCAGATAAAAACTTTGATATGTTATAAGTGGTGGAATTTATAGAACTGACTCTTGGACGAAGTGGAATACCTTCTTTATGGATCTTTGGAAGGCAGTATATTTTAGGAAAAGAAAATATTCAGAGAAAATACAACGACCTGATGAAATATCCAGTGAGTAAAAATGAGATTGATAAAGAAAGGGCTAAATCATTGACCGTTTACAATTCATCTTTTCCTAAGTTATACTGCATTCCAAAGATCCATAAAGAAGGTATTCCACTTCGTCCAATAGTCAGTTCTATAAATTCCACCACTTATAACATATCAAAGTTTTTATCTGGAATACTGAAAACAGCTTTCGATAATCATAATAACTATAATGTTAAAGATAGTTTTCATTTTGTTGAATTGATAAGAGGAACAGTATTACCTAACAACTATATGTTGATATCTTTGGACTTAGTTTCCTTACTTACTAACATCCCTCTTGAATTAGTGGTGACAATAGTGATAGAGAAGTGGCTCTTAATCTCAGAACATACTACCATAAGGCGGGAAAATTTTGTTCTTTTGTTGAAATTCATTTTCAAGAACACATTTTTAGTTTTAATGGCACCTTTTATGAACAAATTTTTGGAACCCCTATGGGTTCTCCCATTACTCCTATTTTAGCTAATGTAGTACTGGATTACTTAATAGAGAAGGTAGTTGAACAACTCCCCTTTGAAGTTTCCATTCATGTATAAGTATTTAGATGACCTTATTTGTTCAGTTCCATCTAGTGAGGTTCAGACAACTTTAGATATTTTTAACACGTTTAATGATCATTTGAAGTTAACCATTGAAGTGGAGAAGGATTGTAGTGTTCCGTTTCTTGACACTAGAGTAATTCGCACTGACAATAATGTGATTGTTTTGGATTGGTACTCGAAACCTACGTCATCAGGAAAATTTCTTAACTACTATTCCAACCACCCAAAAAATCAGAAACTTAATACTGTGTTGGCCATGAAGATGTCTGATGTTTCCTCAAAGATTAAGGCTAAAACACCGCTTCTTTTCCGTACTAACATCAATTGTAAAGTATCGTGTAATAATTGCGAAGGATGTTATATAGGACAGACATAACAATGGCTAGGACAAAGAATCACCCAACACAAAAGTGACTGCAAAACACAAAAAGATTCTTGTGCGGTGGCGTAACATCATGAAAAGACCGGTCATTCCTTCAATTTTAATGATGTTAAAATTTTGAAGTGCGAAAACAATTATAAAAAAATACTTTTCCATGAAATGTATTATATTTATAAGACTAATAATTCCATTTACTCTAAATCGTATATGAATCAGTTGAGTAATATTTATAGTTGTATTTTGACCGATGATATCTAAGACGCAGACAGGTTTTTGTTTTGTGTAAGGTTTGTATTGTTGTTTTTCCAATTTTCGGATTCCCTCATTTAGTTTATTCAGTTCCCAGCTTGTTACATTGAATCGTTTTCTTGTTTATATTCTTGGCGGCTCGTGAGGTGTTTGTTTAAGGAGGCTACAAGAGGTGTTGAAAAATACACCATAGGCGAAAATTTTTAGGATTTCAAGGTCAACCGCCTTATAATTTAAAGAAAGTCAAAGTAAAACAAGCACCCTAAAATATTAATTTCTTTGGGGATAAAATTGTTTTCACTTTTGTATGGTTTGTATTGTTGTTTTTTCAATTGTGTTTTGTTTGTAGTGATCTCCTGATGAAGTCAAAAATATTTGACGAATGAAATGGTAAATAGAGTCTGATTCAGTCTCAATGACCTATAACCCGATAATTATTATTGATTATATATATATATATATATATATATATATATATATATATATATATATATATATATATATTACAGTAGATATCTTTATGTCAGGAGGTACGTGTTTGCGTGACGAATTTCTGCATTTTCGATCTAAGCGGTGAATTGTTGGTTTCCAATGTCTTTGGTGGGGAGGGCGCTCTGGGTTGTTATCCAGACACTGTTACCGACCACGATTTGTATTGGTAAACAATTAGAAATCTGTTGATTCACACCGAGTCAAATAAGCTGCACTGATGAGATCTAATAAGATCGAAACAGCTGTATGCAGATTTTGAGTGAATTTCTATTATTCACCGTTGGATTGTGAATGCAGATTTTGCGTTACGGAATACGTGGAAAGTTGTTTGATAATTTTCAAATTGAACATAAACTGAATATCCCGGATTCAAGAAGAAATATAAATCGGCGCTTCATAAACTATTTGGCTCCTACATTTTATAATTTAATTCTTTTTCATATAAGAAATATAAAAAATATCAGTCGCTTCAGTAATTTATTTAAAGACTACCTGTTTTCGAATATGGATTTACTTACGTGTTTATTTTAGGGTTTTATTTTTAGGATGTGTGTATTTTCTGTGATAAAAAAACAGAAAAAATCAATTTAATAAACTGCAAGGCTGTGAATACTTAAGTGTCATAATTACATTAAATGAGTTCTATGATTTACAATATATAGTTTATTATGCACATACAGGTGTTTTCACCTAGGTGTTTTGTGGCTACTTGGATATATTTTCAATATGAAAATTGTAAACTCGTTTCAATGTAATTCAAAAACTTGTTTGAATAAATTGAATTATTAGGGAATTTTTCATGTTCACTTTATGTAATTATATATATATATATATATATATATATATATATATATATATATATATGATACATTTATTAGAGCATTGCGTATAGAAGGCCTCACAAATTCATTGAAGGAACAGAAAAAATATACATTAAGTGTATTAAATCATCAGAATACATAGAAACATATATCTGAAGATAATTTGTGTCGAGTTGAATTGAAACAGCTGCATATACTTAGGGAATTAGTAGATTACTTCTGTTGTTTTTCTCACTAAGGTGGAAGAAAAACCTGAAAAAAGAAAAATCATTATTATTCAGTTTGAAGGATTCTATTTGATATTCGTCAGGAATAAAATTATTTCTTCCTTGACTTGAGCGACCACCAGAAGATATTTTAATTGGTTGAAGGATTACTCTGATATACTGTAAATTCATTGTCAATTATGCAAAAAGCATGAACGTGTTTTAATAATATATAAATATATCATTGAAGAGCTTCAGTTCATCGGTCTACCTACACACAACCAATAACAACTGAAATATACTAAATCCTTCCATATATTTTCATAGTGATTGCTATGAATAGTATACTAGAAATTCACTGTCTGGTAAACCACTAAAAACTATCCTTTTAACAATTGAGTGGTAAGACCATTTTGCTTCTTTATTTTCTCCTATTTTCGTTTTCTTCTTCACTTGATCATAATTCATTTTGCATTATTTCATTATGTTGAGTTTTTGATTTCTTATTTTTTTTACTTCAGTGTTTAGCTTTATTTCATCGATTCTTTCAAATGAAATAAAATTAAAGAATATTATTATTATTAAATGTATACTTACTATCTTCCATGATTTGCTCGCATCTTTTTCTGTTATAGTCCAAAGATGGCCAGCACCATGGAGCGATTTGCTACCTTTTCGGAAATGTGGATTTATAGACAAATTATGTCTGACCGAATTTTTCCACCTATCATCCCCTTCTTTATAGTATGGGTAGTGTTCTCTACAATTTTACAGGGAAAATCGGTGAAATAAGTAGGTAATTTATAAAAACAGAAAAACTAAATTAAACTGGTATAGTATATTCTAAGTTATTTTATTTTTGATATTCCCAGAATGCCAAAATATTCAGAACACATGACACTAGCTGCCTTATCATATTAAGTGTTTTTCAATGATTTATGTACAGCGTGTCCCATTTTGGGTACTTCTGCGGGTTTTCTCCGTTACTTTTGAAGATAGAGGGTTGTGGTTTTCGCGACACTGTGCTACTTTTTCGTAAAACTGAAGATGCCGTTAACAACATTTTGATAGCTCTATTAGTTTTTAAGATACAGGGCATTTTTGAAAATGTTGCATTTTGGGATCCCGTTATCCTTTAACTCATCGAAATGGTAAAATAATTCTTATAGACTTTGGTCCGTAGAATGCAGTGGTGTAGATAATTTTTGTCACATATTTACTATTTTTGAGTTATAAAGCAAACTTATGGTTTTTTAAATGGAAAACCCTGTATATTTATAGACTATAAATTTTTTTACCTTGTCAAAAATATTTAATTTTATGCACATTTATCTCAGAAACATGCAAATAAGTGACAATTTTTTAAAATAAAATGCATAATTCAATAGTAGGCCATGGATAACAATAAAGAACAAGTGTATAGAACATATTAATAACGAAGAATTGGATACCTTGCATATAGTTATCTTTCAATAAAAGAGTACCTATAGATCTTTTTTCTGACAGTTAGTTGATAACAAGTATCAATACAACAAACACAAAAAAATAACATTTTAAGCTTGGGCTTTATATTTCCAAAGGTGAGTAAGCTATTATGGCTATGAAAATCTCTATCATTATTTTTATTTTTTTCTTATTAGATACCCAGAAAGAAGGCAACCATTTTTTGAGATATTTTCTCGTTTGAAAGCAAATTTACCTAGGCTCGGATCATTTGTTCACTCGCGTCCTAAAACATTCAACAAAGAGAACAGGAAAAGAAAGAGATTGATACTTTGGGATACATAGAAGCAACTTCTTCGTCCTCATGTAGTAAAATTGAGAAGGAAATTGGTGTGCCAAAAACTGACGCTCAGAGGATTTTGAAAAAATATAAGTTTAGTTTTTTTTTGTGTTTGTTATATTGTTACTTCACGCTACAAAACTGTTGTTACAAACTTACTGTTAGAAAACAGATATATAGGAATTTTTCTATCAAAAGACACCTTTATGCAAGATATCCAATTATTCGTAAGTAATATGTATGTTCCACTTGTTTATTATTGTTATCGATGGCCTACTATTAAATTATGCATTCAATTTCAGAAAATTGTCATTTATTTGCGTATTTCTGAAAAAAGTGCATACTATCATAAATTTTTGGAAAGGTAAGAAAAAGACAAATTTTATAGTATATAAATATGAAGGGAATTCCTTAAAAAAAACCTAATTCATTACTCAAAAATAGTAAATATGTAACAAAACTTAATTACACTACTAAATTCTACGGAAAAAACTCTATCGCAGCGAGCTGCATTAGAGAAGCAGGTTTTCATAACGTATCCCTATCGAAAAATCTATTCATTCATTTATGATTTTTGTTCAAAATCCAAAAAACAATTGCGCCCTCTATTGTGTAAACAATATTTATTTCCTCCCCGGGGGGTCAATCCCCAAACCAATTCGTCCCAAAACCAATCGCATTCAAGATATCATATGAAACTACTTACTTACAAACTTTCAACCTATTGCTACAACATTGCGCCCTTTATCGCGTAAACAAGATTTTTTTCCTCCTCCTGGGTGGTCAATCCCCAACCAATTCATATCGAAATAAATACTATACAATATATCATACGAAACCACCTACCTACAAATTTTCAATCCAATGGTCCCAAAATTGAGCCTCCTATCGTGTAAACAAGATTTATTTCCTCCCCTGGGGGTCAACCCCCAACCGATTTGCACCTAAACCAATCCCATATAATATATCATAAGAAACTACCTACTCACGAACGTTCAATCTTATTGCTCCAATATTACGCGCTTTATCATGTAAACCAGATTTATTTCTTCCCCCAGGGGGTCAACCCCTCAACCAATTCGAACCAAAACCATTCCCATCCAATATATCTTTCGAAAATACCTACTTACAAACTTTCAACCCTATTACTCCGAAATTGTGACCTTCATCGTGTAAATGAGAGTGATTTCTTCCCCCAGGGGGTCAACCCCTCTAACCAATTCGAACCAAAACCAATTCCATTCAAGATATCATACAAAACTACCTAGACACCAATTTTCAATTCTATTGCTACAAAATTTCGCCTTCTGTCGTGGAAACAAGATTTATTTTCCCCCCAAAGGGGTCAACCCACCTCATATATATATATAAATATATATATATATATATATATATATATATATATATATATATATATATATATATATATATAGTGCCAAGCATCATAAAAAGTCATGAAATGAAAAAATATCGTAAACCTAGGTCCAACTTTGCTAATCGCGCCCACTTTAATAAGCAGGTTTTCAAAGTGAAAACTTGCTAAAAATAAATACAACAAACAATATTTACTACATACTAAAATATCAACATTATGAAGAATACACAAATTCGTTTTCCATATTTTAGAAAGTCTCAACTTAAATCTCTTGATTATTAACTTTGTTGGTCTACCATAACTATCAAAATAACTGCACAAAAACCATACTCGTCAATGTATAAAGCCATCCCATGACCTCCGGGCTGGTTTGAGACATCCTAATTTTTTTCTTTGAGTAGCATCACAATCTTCCAAACACTGGGAGATCTTGTCTATATTTCATATGAAAAGTGTTTCTTCTTCAGAAGTTGACTGCCATTAATCGTAATAATATACGATATTAACAGCTGGTTTATCACACATGTAATTTAGGTTTTCTAAAAATTTATCCGTGAACACTGTTTTCTCCGAGAATGAGGGACCACTATAATGCATGTAAATGGATGTTTAAATTTCAATTTCATTTTTTTTAATAATTCAATATTTAAAACGAGGAGGTTGGTAATTAGCTAAATCAATTTTCTGATTGAGTTTATTTTTATATAATTTCATACATTTTTACGTAGGTCTACCAACATCACATTTATATACAATTACATTATACATAAGATCTCTGCCAACTGATACTTTCTAACACAATATTCTCAATATTTAATTAATATTTCACAAGCAATTCATACATATGAGATGAGTCATTGTAACTAAATTTCATCAATTCACACACACAAGTTTGTATCCATTACACGCAATTGTTCCTAACGAGTTTCAGGGAGAATAAAATCCGCAAAATAATCGATTGTACAATACTTGGTTGAAGCATCGTCATTGTCAATTTTTTCACTAATCTATTCCGGCTGCAAAAGTTTCTATAGAATCAAGAGCCAAATAAAGTTTCGATAAGTTACTTTTCCTGAATATCAGTACATTGTTACATGTAGAATACAGTGAATATAAACCAATTGTATCCAGATATTTCCATTTCACTGTTTTTCGCTAACTCGTTCAGCAGACCTGCTATTTCAACAATAAATTCGTCTAGTTTTTTTTTCATGAATGAAATGAAATCAAGGTAAACACTGAAAATTATTGAAAGGTCGCAGACCAATGCTTACATATTTACTGCCTGAGAGATTGTTTATGTCTTCACTCACGAGCCGATGCATCTCACGCTCCATCCTGCGATTTACGGTGTTGTTGCACACATCTTCAGGAAAAGGAACCATATTTGTTGAACTGTAATTTCCATCTATTGGTGACGATTGAGGCTTGTAGAGGGACCTGGCCTCTTCGAAAAAGTGTATTTCTGTTAAAGTTTCGTTTCTTGGATGGGCACTGTTTTTTTCCTCGCTTTCTCCGTCTGAAATTTCGGCGGCTAACTTCGTTGTTGCACCGGTCGAATGGTCTCCTTTTTAATGTACATGGTAATTAACTGCTGGTGAATATTAAGAAAGAACTGTCTATATGTCTGCTGCGAGCTGTTTTTATGCCCTTATCCCCATCCAAGTTATGACTATAGTTGTGGCATTATACCGCCTCCACCGTTTCGCATATATGTGTGTGGGGTTTTTTGAGGATGCACAAGTTCATACTTTTGGGCCTTCATCAGTGTAACATGTACACACTCCACGCCGCTTTTCAAAAATAATGGATCTGACCGATATTCTGAAGCCTTCTTCGAATTTCAACAGAATGATGATGAAAAATGTCCACACTGTGTTCATATAATAGCTATACCTACCTGTTCTGAAATACGCATCCCCAAAAATAAAGACTCCTCGGTCTCTGAAATACTTAGACATCCTACGTCCATTCAACGAATTCATTACTTTCAATCCCCAACAAATAACGTGAATAATGACCCTTTTGATGACACATTTTACACATTCGACGTTTTAAGACCCTGTCACATCTATCAAGAGTAATGGATCTGACTGAATCAGCAGAATAAGCACGCCTGCAAGATAGAAACACTCTTACCACGCCCGTTAAACGAATTTAGTACTCTCAATACCTAATTAATATTTTATGCAATCACCCTTTTGATGACACCATGTCACATCAATCAGATCTAATGCAGCCCGCTCATTTTGAAAATTCCGACACTTGTAATTATTAAACCAATTTATTACTGTTGACCCCTTATAAATACTAGAGATGAAACGGATAGTGGTTTGGCCGGATACCGGATATTCGGCAGGCTACGAGGTCGGAGCGCCTGATATTCGGTTACCGGATATTGGGCCCTTTATCGCGTTACAGGATGCGATTAGTTTGATTAGAATATAGCTGCAGTGGACGAGATCGGAAATATTTAGGCGCTTTCGGGTGTTTTCGGCTATTTTCAGAAGTTGGTTCGGTATACGAAGCCAAGAGCGCCTCATTCACTACAATTTGCCACTCGTTAATTTTGAGAACTTAACTAATTAATAAAACAAACATTTTTGACGTGCGCTCATAAAACTAAACAGTGTCCATAACTTATTGTTGTATGATATGCCTATAAATGTATGTAAAATAATGAGAATATTTTGAATTTTACTATCCGGATTCGGATACTGAATTACTATCCGATATCCGATCTTATAGTGAAAACAATGCCGGATAGACCGCATAACGGATAGTTACCGGATATCCGTTTCATCTCTAATAAATACCTCATATAATCACATTTTTGATGGTATCTCTTTATACATTCCATTTTTGCTATCCCATTATACCTGTCACATCAATCAAATTTAATTACACACCTGTCACCATCTATCATGATTTATTGCTTCCGGTGAATACCTTCTACTAACTGATTAATAATAGCTGATGATTTCAAATTTGTTTTCAATTGATTCAACAATATATCTTGATTAACTAAAACTAAAATAATCAGCAGTTTTCAAATGGAAATATGATAATCACAGTAAAACCTATTTTAGTAAAATCTACCGTAGTTTTAACAAGAATTGACGAACATAAAAGTAGTTTCCAAAATTACAAGAATAAAAAACTCTATCGCAGCGAGCTGCATTAGAAAAGCAGGTTTTGAAAACGTATCCAGTTTAAGAAATCTATTTATTCAATTATGATTTTTTTTCCAAATCCAGAAAACAAAAATTGCGCCCCCTATCGTGTAAACAATATTTATTTCCTGCCCAACCAATTCATATCGAAATAAATAATATCCAAGATATCATACGAAATTTGCGGCTTCTATCGTGTAAACAAAATTTATTTCTTCTCCTGGGGGGGGTCAAACCCCCAAAAAATTCATACCAAAACCAATCGCATCCAATATATCATACGAAACTACCTACCCACAAACTTTCAATCCTATTACTCCAAAATTACGCCCTTATCATGGAAACATGATTTATTTCTTCCCCCAGGGGGTCAACCTCCCAACCAATTTGAACCAAAACCAATCCCATCCAAGATTTCTTTCGAAAATACCTACTTACAAACTTTCAAACTTATAACTCCAAAATTACGACCTTTATCGTGTAAAGATTCATTTCCTTCCCCGGGGGGTCAAACCATTGACGTTATAAAGGATATGGACCAGCCGAAATCGTTGTGAATCGATGTAAACACAGTGCAAGAGAGAGGTAGCGAGAAGGATAGAGCTAACGCGAGCACCTTTCGATGGCAATGTCTCCAAATCCGTTGAATAGACGTTTGCTTTGATGCTTTGTGGAACATTTTGGATGTTTTATTGGCATTGTTTGCCTTAAAGTGATTTTTGTGAGAAAGGAAGACTTCAAGAACTTCTATTTGTTTGAGTTTTTAATTTTAACTGTTTGGGATTTTGGACTATATAGCTACAATAATGGTACAATCTTGGTGTGCTATAAATTGTACGGTCAGAAGAAACAAGGGTGTTGAAATAAAATTTACATATTTTTTTGTGATATTGTTGAATATATTGCCGGGTACATCTGTAAAAAAATAGTTAAAGTCTTAAATTGCCATAATTATGCTAATGCCTTAACTTCGGAAAATTTTTTGTCTCTGCTTTTATATAGAAAAAAGTCGAGGCGGTCTCTGTAAACCATCCAGAGAAGTTGTAAAAATTTGTGCTATTGCTGAGGGTACAATTAGATCGGAATCAAACTTCACCTCGCCAAACATTTTAATAGAATTAATATCGTCGTCAGTTAGAAAACTAAATATCAACTCATTATTCATAAGTTTAGAAAGTCATTTCCTAGAACAGGATCCATTACAGAGTCATTGCCTACAATTAATTAGACTGATATTAAAAAATTACTTTTCAATTAGAATGCATCATATTCATTCCACAAAGAATGAACCTCGTTATAGAATAAGGCAACATCTTACTAAAACTATTACTTTTAGCCACCAATAGAAACGCCCAGGCGGAGAGACATACACTTGGGAAGTTGGCAGTTATTAAAAATACATTTAGTTCTAATAATCACTGTCATATATAATAATCTAAGTCACTGGTGTCTGCCGCTCCTGATGCGCCTAGACAAACATGTCTGTTTTCCGGGAGTGGTACAGATAGGAACCCCCCCTCCCAGAACATCCGCGGGAGGGTATTAACCGTCGCGGAGAGGTTTTTAGTGGGTAGTACAAAATTAGCCATAAGATCTGCCATGTGAGCCCCACACTCCCCCCAGCCTAGAACACATCCCGCTGGGGCAGTGCGTAAATGCATTTTTCTCTCCGAAAAAAAAAGTCACTGGTGTCTATATTTGGTTTAGTAAAAATTGCAGTGCCGCCCCCTCTAAATAAACTTCTTGATGAGAAGCTCCGTAGTTCATAATTCTGCAAGTGGACTGATGCTATATTATTATTCTGAAGCCAGTGTTCTGATATGCAGAAAAAATCAGAACTGACATCATCCAAAAGTACTTCTATATTGAGAATTTTGTTATTCAAGCTTTGAACATTTATGTGATATTGCTTTGTCATTTTTTTATATGATTTTGATGGCAATAAAGAATATTATTATTATAATTATTAAATAATCTCTAGTTTTGCCTAATGAGTAATTTTATTATTATCATTAAAAACTTGTTTATTAAATTATGTTATATTAATAAAGATTTTTGTATTTGTATTGGTTATATTTTTTGAAATAACTAAAAATTAAAGTAATTATTTTGTTGCATGGCAGAAGTGTTTGATATTAACCCTTTATAGTTCCTGTAAATATTCAAAAAAATACATAAAAAACATCTCAACGTTTTAATTAATTAATTGTTTTCGTTTTATCTACCTATAGCTGTAAAAAAAAATAACCAATTCGATTTAAAGTAGGTATTCATTTCATCTTTTTTTCAATGGAAACAGATTTCCTATAAATAAAATTAATTAATTGTTACAGTTAACACATTAACATTGTTTATCTATGGGTACAATTATAAAAATCCCATTTCCTTTGCTTACATATAATTTAAACTAAATTTGAACCCATTCAAATAATGTAAAACGCTAGGCTTTTTGATCGCGTTAGCTCCGTCTCTCTTTCGGATCTCTCTTCCTTATGTTGTCCGCAACCAGCTGAATGCACAAAGATAGGTAGGAGCTGGTCCATAATCTTTATAACGTCTATGGGTCAAACCAACCCAACCAATTCGAACTAAAACCAATCCCATTCAAGATATCATACAAAACTACCTAGATACAAATTTTAACTCTATTGCTACAAAATTGCGCCTTCTGTGGTGTAAACAAGATTCATTTTCCCCCAGGGGGGTCAACCCCAACCAATTCGAACCAAAACCTATTCCATCCAAGATATCGTAAAGAAAATACCTATTTACAAACTTTCAACCCTATTGCTTCAAAATTGCGCCCTTTATCGTGTAAATCACTCTAAAATTCATAAGCTTATACATACATACATATGAACAGGTTTTCAATTTGAAAACCTGCTAAAAGTCTCTAAGAATGTTATTTCACCTTTTCGATAAGATGAAAGATAACGACGATACGACAAAGATCCCAAAATGCAACATTTACAAAAATGCCCTGTATCTTAAAAACTAAAAGTGCTATTAAAATTTTGCTAACTGCATCTTAATTTTTACGAAAAAGTAGCACAGTGGCGCGAAAACCGCAACCCGCTATCTTTAAAAATAACGGAAATACCCCGCAAAAGTATCCAGAATGGGACACCCTCACAGTTTGTAGATTATTCCGAATAAAAGTCCTATTCAAATTAATTGTACAGAGCAATAGCAACCAATCTAATTCGATAGATATACCTACTCTGATTGAAAAAGATTGTCATAAATTATTATTTCAAATAATTTACTCATTGAGTACCTTGAAAATTAACATGACTGATGAAATATGTAATAAACTATTTATACTTTACGTCGAAACAATCAACAAAAACGTCATTAACGTATCCATTGATAAAAGAATAGTTACATCTAAAAAAAATTAGAAGATAAGAAATCTATGACTTTCAATAAAGCTTCTACTAGTTTTTCTAATCATAGGCTTGATAAGAATCACTTGACTGGTACATAAAATTTATTTGTTGACTGAAGCCAATACTGTAATACACATTGATCAAATTATTATATAATGGAAAACCAATAAATATATTTTCAAGAAGGATGGTTATATAATTCTAAAACAAAGAATTCCACATTTTCAATACAAAAATTACTGTATTGTGGCAGAAACATAAATCAACCAAGTGGATTTTTACGTTTGGCTTGCGCTGAAATTTTCTTTCCTTGTTTGATTGTTTTCTGCGATTGTTCAAACATGACATCACGTTCTTCACAAAGCGCAGTATAGCTTTTATTAATAAAAGTTATGGGACTGATGTAAGAAACTCCTTACCGAGCTAGTTATCGGAGAGTTTACGCTTGGTGACTTGCACTTGGAAGATATTGGGTTCAAACTCCGAGGTCTATTGCGTTTGCCATAAATTTTTCTAAATTTTTTTTTCATGGTGAAGGTAAGTCGCAGCTTGTATACTGACAAAGATGAATGCTAATCCAGTATTAATGCTCTAAACCTCACCTCACCTCCTTTCCTCCATACATTATGTCTCGCACATCCTTAATACACCTGTACTTACAAGTGTACCTATCCTTTGCTGTGACCGAAAGATTTCATGCTAATAACTCAAGCAGCCCTCACACATACTTGAGCAAGGAATTAAACACGTGACACTTTCTCGATTATTTGTTGATTCTCAATAATCAGATAGCTTATCTCGTTGAAATATGTCAACCTTGAAGTTCAAAAGAATAATTCGCTCATTTGCAATTGAGCAGATAATTTCTTATAAACATCTTTATTGAATGCGATTATGGGTGCATTCGCGTTGGACGCTTACACGCTTTCAGTACACTTAATCGTCGTTTTCAGAGTTCGCCTTGCGCTGTGAGTGTCAAAAAATCAAACTCATGGCTCGGTCGTGGAGGTAGTTTTCGCGTCCACGCACGCTTACTCCATCGAGGTAGGGCAGCAAAAGCGTGAGCGCTAAATCTCACTTTTCGTAAACACGAATGCTTCGTCAGCGTAGGCTTTCTTGTCGATAATTGATTTATTTTTGACAGACCAGAATTCATATTGACAAGTTATTTACCTACATTAATTTTCAATAAATTCAAATGATCCAGAATCTGGTAAAACTAATACCATTTCTGTTACGTCCGATGAAATTAAACTGACTATCGTCAGAATCATCCTTAATAATTTCCGATAAATTATTTACTATTATCATATTTCGTACATTCGCTCTGCTGATAACTAATGCTCATAACGTCCAAAACGAAAGATATTTTCTTAGAGCTAGTAGGCCACCATGAACACCAATAATTTGTGCTTATAAGCGTGAGCACTTACCTCGTGTAAGCGCCCAATGCGAATGCACTCTGTATTTGACCATAATCCAACAATTTTCGACACTTCAAATTCAAATAAATAATTCGGTATTTGCGATGAGCAAGTAGACTTCTTGTAACCATATTTATTGAACGAGATTACATTTGAACAAGATGAGAACCTTTGAGAATGGGCTGACACCCCGAAGCATGGACAGAAATATTATTACAAGATCAGAACTTATTCCAAGAGTCGCTATATTTCCTAAAAAACAGAAAATTATATTGAATCACTTGACGAATTTGTCGTCGAATCAAAGATTATTGTTGTGACAACGTCTCGCAAATCCGTCATAACGAATATCAATACACGGTGCCTGGCACGGAGAACTTAACTTTATTTCAAACTCTACACCACGGCGTAATTCTGTTCTCGTATTACTGTGCTCGTGAAACGAATATCATGAACGCCGTAATTCACCCAAGACAAAGGGAGATCTGAAACGGAAAACCCTACAAGAAAATAAATCATTTCGCCTATACGGCACTATCCCAAACGACAAAGTGAAATATTCCTGCAAATTCTCTATATTCGAAGTTTTCTTCCTACAGAAATTATGCAGATATCGAGATTTCGGAGAATTCTATTACTGTTTCTCTCACACAATATCTCGTTAGTTTTTGTGTTTATTATCCTCAGATAACAGAAGAACACTCCGTGTACTCATTCCTTAAAAGTATTCACATAAAATAATTCATCTATACGAAGTATTTAATAATTGAAATCTTCATCTTCAATGTCGCTGAATAAACTGAACATAGCAAAAGCTCTATGAGGTTTGATAATGAGCTTCGTACTATCACTGTTATATATCACTTAATTTCTTAAAACTCAATTAAAAACCTGCTCGTAACTATGTGGATTTTGTAAAAACTGAATGAATTTCATATCACTCTACGAATTTATATTAGTTGAATTCAAAATATGTATCAAAAACGTAGACGAATTCAATGATTGCATATTATAAGATTTAAACGAAAATTTGCATTCAGCGTATATATTAAACTGTTCGGCCACGTGTTGCAGGATCTCAAATTTATATAAATATAAATATATATATATATATATATATATATATATATATATATATATATATATATATATATATATATATATATATATATATATATATATACAGAGTTGCGATAAAGTATGGAACCAAGTAAATAGCTTTCGAACGAAAAGGAGAATATTCATGAAATTTTGCAGGTAAGTCCAATGGCGCAAAGTGCATCTGATGTATGATTTTTTGTTGATACTATACTTCCGGTTGTACCGGAAATAAACCTTAGGTCGCTTATTTTAAACAGGATACCCTATATATTATTACAATTTTGGATTCTACTTAAGATTCTAGGCAGATTCTGTGCATCATGCCCTATACCTAAGTCTAAGCGTTTTTTACATATTTAGGTTTTTATGTCAAAAACGACGATTGCAAGCCCTAATATAATTATCAATTGTTCCTATAAGGAAGCCTTTTTCACTTACTTTGAGTTAAATTCCTTGTTGAAAAGGACTCACTTTAATAGATTTTGAATGATATTTGGATAACTAGTTATACAGGGTGTGCAACAAATAAGATTAAAAAGAGATTGAGAAAACTGACAAAAATCAATTTTTTCAAATGGAAACCCCCCATTTTCTTTATTCTGTAGTATTAAGCATTTAAAAAGAAGGTAATTTTGTATGAGGTTATCTTCACCTAAAATTTGAAGTTTTCGAAATATTGCCAATTTGATATTTTTATATGGCAATTTTGCATTTAATCGTTAAACAATTAGATCTAGGATAGCCACGATCGTATTTGACATTTCAAATCATCGTTATACTCGTTTATTACTTACTACATATGCATACACACAACATCAATTTGTTTATCTGAACGTTTTTTTACGGTAATTTAAAAAACTCAAAAGAAGTTGAATTGATTTTTGTCAGTTTTCTCAATCTCATTTTAGATCATATTTTCTGCACACCCTGTATGACAAGTTATCCAAATATTATACAAAATCTATTAAAGTAGGTCCTTTTCAACAAGGAATCTAACCCAAAGTAAGTAAAAAATGATTACTTATTGGAACAACTGATAATTATATTAGGGCTTGCAATCGTCGTTTTTGACATAAAAACCTGAATATGTCAGAAACGCTTCGACTTAGGTAAAGGACATGATGCATAGAATCTGCCTAGAATGTTAAGTAGAATCCAAAAATGTAATAATATATAGGGTATCCTATTTAAAATAAGCGACTTAGGGTCTATTTCCGGTACAACCGGAAGTATATTATCAACAAAAAATCATACATCAGATGCATTTTGCGCCATTGGACTTACCTGCAAAATTTCATAAATATTCTCTTCTTCGTTCGAAAGATATTTACTTGGTTTCATACTTTATCGCAATCCTGTATATATATATATATACATTTTATATATATATATATATATATATATATATATATATATATATATATATATATATATATATATATTTATTATAATATATATATATATATAAATATAATTTATATATATATATATATATATATATATATATATATATAAATATATATATATATATATATATATATATATTATAAATTAATATAAATATAAATATATATATATATAGGTATAGATATATATATATATATATATATATATATACATATATATATATATATATATATACATATATATATATATATAATATATATATATATATATATATATATATATATATATATATATATACAGTACTTACATGATGAAAGGAACAAATTCGTTAAAAAATTAGGTTTTCTATTTTCATGTTAAAATCTCGGACAGGTCGATTAGTATTTTTATTTGGGTATTTTTTGCAATAAAAATTTGTGTATACAGGGTGTCTCATTCAAGAGCTATTGGCTTTGTCATTAGTTTTTTTTAAAGGTAATAACCTGTATATTATTCACTTTACAATTCTACGATAAATTCTTATCACTTTTTGTGAACATACCATATGCCTCAACTTGATGGATTCCCCAGATTATAACGTGAGATAGTGGAGCACCTGGAGATTTGAAATGTGGATTAAAAGTACAAAAAAAAATTTAGGTAAAACATTGTCATTAAATCTGAACAATGAAATTTCACATGTACCATTCTGAATTCATTCACTGGTGCTGTAATAGTCCGCAGTTTTCACGTTTTTAACGCTCCAGCGCACTACACTACTTCATTGTTTAAGAAAATGCAATTACTTGGAGAGAGAACGTATTGAAGTACTCTATGAATGATTGGTTTTGGAGATAGGGTGCGTTCACAAGAAGAAGTCTGCAATCTATTCAATGAAAATCATCCTGATCGCTCCGCCAATTACTAGATCGACAGTCAGCAAAATTGACATCAAAAATTCAGGAGATACGGCCACGTTAGAAGATTTAGCTAAAGGAAAGACCACCGAGAGTATCTGAAAAAGAAACAGTGCTGAACGTTCTACTAGAAACCCAAGAATAACCCTCATACATCCATTACTACAAATTTCCAATAATTTCAAATTTATCAGTAGGGTCCGTGCATAAAATACTTAAGGTAATAAGTATCATCCCTATAAAAATTAAGCTGGTACATGAATTATTAGAAGACGATTTTGACCGCAGAGTATACAGTTTTGTGAGCAGATTCTTGAAATTCTAATCACATCTAAATTTCATTTACAAACATAATTTTTTCTGATGAAGCCACCTTACTTTAAATGGCCACGACAACAGACAAAACTGTAGGTATTGGGCGACAGAATCCTCATTGGATGCAAGAATGCCACACACAGCGGCCTCAAAAAATTAATACATGGGCAGCGATTGTTCGAAATCGTATAGTTGGTCCCTATTTTTTTTGAAGGGACACTAAACGGAGAGGACTGTACTAGAACTTTCTCCAGTTCCGAAACTCATTCCGGCTTTAGCTGTTTTGTTTCCTAACCCACAAGATTCTGACATACGCTAATAACGAGATATGGTTTCAACAAGATGGGCGCACCTCCTCACTATTCAATCCGCTGTTCGAATCAATTTCTTGATTGCAACTTTCCCAACAGATGGATAGGACGAGAGGTCCGATTGAGTGGCCGCCAAGATCACCGGACATAACCCCATTTTGATTTTTTTCTTATGGGGTTTATTTGAAGTCTAAAAGTTTTTATTTGAATAGACCAAATAATATTGATGATCTAAAAGAGAGAATCAGGCAGGAAATAAGACTTATCAGTCCAGAAGTAATTGAAAAATGTGCAACGCGGAAACATTTGAATCGACTACAAAAATGTCTCGAAAAGTAAACGGACAACAGATATTGAACATATGTAAAAAATTAAATAGTAATTACATTTGTGTGTTTTCATTCGTAACCTCTCATTACCCACTATCTCCGTTTCTGGCAATCCATCGAGTTGAGGCATATGGTATGTTCACAAAAAGTGATAAGAATTTATCCGTAGAATTGTAAAGTGAAATAATATACAGGGTATTACCTTTAAAAAAACTAATGACAAAGCATTAGCTCTTAGAATTTTGAGACACCGCCTGGTATACAAAATTTTTATTGCAAAAAAATACCCAAATAAAAATACTAATCGACCTGTCCGAGGATTTTAACAATGAAATAGAAACCTAATTTTTTTAATGAATTTGTTTCCTTTCATCATGAAAGCACTGTATATATATATATATATATATATATTATATATATATATTTATTTATATATATATATATATATATATATATATATATATATATATATATATATATATAATATATGTATATAAATATATATATATATTATATATATATATATAAATATATATATATATATATATATATATATATATATATATATATATATATATATATATATATATATATATATATATACTATATAAATTGAACAAGGAAAATTCTTCAATAATTATAAAAATTATCAAACAACTTTCCAAGGGAGCTGGTTATATGTATTTCTCGACAAGAATTCTACATTCTGAGATTGAATTCTCCCACATCACATGGTGAAACATTATTAAGAATAAAGTTTAAACTTCAAAATAAAACACACTTGGTTAAGTTTCACTATATAAAAATAATTAGATACTGTATTTAGCAGTAAAGGATAGTCTACATGTTTCGAGTTATTAATTCACTATCAAGACTGACTACGGGAGAGTATTACATCTTGTTTCAAAGAACAGACAATAGCAAAGGTGATATCTGAAAATTAATTTGTTCGTTTACAAGGGATAATTTACAGTTATGGGCGGAACTTATTTCGAGAATTTCAAGAAGGTCAAGGCGCTTTCCTTCATTACCTGAATGCAACAATTGGGTTTTGTTGAAATCCAGGAAATGATTAATTTTATACAATGTCCGGAGAAGCCAGTGGTATTTTTATTTTGTAAAATTAACTTTTTCTGTTCATCAACACGAATGTTTAATTCCTTCCTGTTTGTCCAATATAGAAAGCAGGACATTCGTCGCAAAATATTTTGTAAAAACCACTGTTTTCTCCGATGTTAGATTTTTCGTTATTATTGAACAAAAATTATTTCAAGTTTCTTTTATTTGTACAAATTGTTTTAACGTTATTTTTCGATAGTCTGTTGCAAATTCTGCTACTCAAATTCGGCACATAATTTATCGGAAAGGATTTTTGTTCTTCATTAATAGTTTGCGTGGGGTATATTGAATGCACCAGATTCTTCATTCGTTTTTTCTCAATCAGCTTATCGATAAGACTGTCATCGTAACCCTTCTTGAGTTGGCGTGAAAGGAAATCAGTTGATAACGTCAAATGAAATTAATTTGGCTTTTAAAGGAATCTTGATATTCTTAAGATAATTAACTAACTGAATAGAATTTTTAATGCTTAGATAAAAATACCTACATTGAATAATCTGAAATCCTTTTTAATACAGATGAATTCTCAAAATTTAAAGATCCCACTAAAAAATTCCAAAACGAAATATAATCATTCATCAAGGATAGTAAAGTCCTATTTTCAGATATCAACACTATTTTCTTAACTTCCATGAGCCCACGCATTCAAGCTTTATATTCTTTAACAAAAATACATAGAATTGATTGCCCGATGCGTCTAATCGTATCTTATATTACACTCCTGCGTATGAATATCAGTATTTAATAAGAAATTACCTACCTTAATTCAATTCAATCCAGAGTACAGCATTAAAAATTCTATTCAGTTAGTTAATCATCTTAAGAATATCAAGATTCCTTTAAATGCTAAATTAATTTCATTTGACGTTATCAACTTATTTCCTTCCACGCTAACTCAAGAAGTTAAAAATATTGTTAGGCGATATCTAGAGATGAACAACTCATGCAGTCAACGAAACAATGTCTGCCTTAAACTTATGTTGGAAACAGAGTTATTTCAAATTTAATAATATATTATACAAACAAGAAGACGGATTTCCCATGGGATCACCGTTATCGCCTTTGTTGAGTAAAATTTTCGTGAATAATTTAGAAGAAAAAATATTCAATTCTGATAATAATTTAATTACTAGCGTTTCATTATGGAGGCGGTATGTAGATAACACTTGATGTATTTGGACCGGTACAGATAGGCAGTTGGATAATTTCCTCAAATATATAAACACTTTCTACAACTCGATTCAATTTACAAGAGAGGTAGAAAACGAAAACTGTACTTCAAATTTCTTAGATATTCAGATAGCTAAGAATTTGAATTCTCTTACTTTCAGCATTTAATGAAAACCAACTTTCACAGATACTTCAATTCACAGCGACAGTAACCAACACATTAAAATAAAACTCAGTGCTTTTCATTCGTTCATACATAGGTTGTTCACTATTCCATTATCGGAAACAAATTTTCAAACCGAAGATAATACAATTAAATTATAAGCCATCAATAACGGTTACGATGAAAGTTTTATCGATCAGCTCATTAGGAAAAAACGAATAAAGAATCTGGTACATTCAATATACCCTACGCAAACTATTTATGAAGAACAAAAATACTTCCTTATAAATTATATGCCGAATTTGAGTAGCAGAATTTGTAAAATAGACTATCGAAAAATAACGTTGAAACAATTTGTACAAATAAGAGAAACTTGAAGTCATTCTTGTTCAATAATAAAGAAAAATCTAACATCGGAGAAAACAGTAGTGTTTAAAAATATTTTGCGACGAATGTCCTGCTTTCTATATTGGACAAACAGGAAGGAATTAAACATTCGTGTTGATGAACATAAAAAGTCAATTTTACAAAATAAAAATACCATTGGCTTCTGTATACATTGTATAAATTTAATAATTTCCTGGATTTCAACAAAACCCAATTGTTGCATTCAGGTAATAAACGAAAGCGCCTTGACCTTCTTGAAATTCTCGAAATAAGTTCCGCCCATAACTGTAAATTACCCCTTGTAAACGAACAAATTGATTTTCAGATATCACCTTTGCTATTGTCTGTTTTTTGAAACAAGATGTAATACTCTCCCGTAGTCAGTTTTGATAATGAGTTCATAACTCGAAACATGTAGACTATCCTCTACTGCTAAATACAGTATCTAATTATTTTTATATAGGGAAACTCAAGCTAAGTGTGTTTTATTTTAAAGTTTAAACTTTAATTCTACATTCACAATCCAACAGTGAATTATAGAAATCATCAAGTCAGCCCGACTCAAAATTTGCATACAGCTGTTTCGATGTTATTAGATCTCATCAATGCAGCTTATTTGACTCGGAGTGAATTGACAAATTTCTATTTGTTCCCCAATACAAATCGTGACCGAGGTACTATCTGGATAACAACCCAGAGTACCCTCCACTAAGGATATTGGAAACCAACAATCCACCGCTAAGATCGATAATGCAGAATACCGTCGGGAGAATACATAACCTCCTGACATGAAATGTCTACTCTGCAACTGTGGCGTATATCATTAAATTGACCATGGTCAACTTGTAAATTTTTCATGGTTTGATATACAGGGTGTAATATAAGTACGTTAAAATGTTCAAGCGACGTATTAATGAGACAATTTCAAGAAAAGCAGTCTATATAATTTTGTGTCCGGAAATGCTTCGTTTCGGAGATACAAGGTGTTGAAATTGAACCATGTTCAGGAAAATTTTTTGATAAACATTTCATAGGAAAAAAGTTGTCAATTTTGACGAGATCTGCCAGATACTTGAGTTTTTGTAATGGTCTCAGCAACTTCACTTAGTCCCCTAGGATCTAAGTAACGTGCATCGAAAAGAAAATTGTAAATATCTGGAAACATCCAGCGTTTTTGAGGAAGTGTACCTTTTGTACTTGAAGAAGGTGGGGGAATGAGGTTTTTTCATGAAAAGCGCCAAAAGTTTACTCTCAATAAAGTTAGGGAAACTTGAAATAAATAACGACAGCGTACCCGGCGCTCTCTAGGTGCTACATGAAAGTTAATACGAAATTACGAATTCCCACGTCAAAAAAACCCCGGGTACCAAATTTCGTGCATATGACTTATTGTTTGCAAAAGTTATTTTTACCCTGTATCTCCGAAACTAAGCACTTCCAGACACAACTTTATATCAACTTTTTTTCTTAAAATTGTCTCAGGAATACATCACTTCGATATTTGAACGTACTTATTTTATACCCTATATATATTATATATATATATATATATATATATATATATATATATATATATATATATATATATATATATATATATATATATATATATATATATATATATATATATATATACAAACATTCACTTTCATATATAAGATTATTTTTCACAGTACATCAAGGCAGATGTCACTTCAAATATTATCCCGTTTCTGATTTATTAAAATCTCATCGTGAGATTAAGGAACTACAGTGTTGCCATAATACTTCGACTATCACTTGGAGAAACATGTTAAAAAAAATGTAATTATATTAGAACTGATAGCTAAAACACTCTGGAGAACCGATTAGCACCCTGAAACTAGAGTCATGTTGTTATTTAAATATTTGTTATTTTTAACTGTTATTTTGAAATAACTAAAGATACTGTTACTTAATTATAAAATTAACATGTTCTAATATAACTAAAACAGTTCCCTCATAAGTTGCGATATGATTTCTTAGCAGCAATAACTAACGTAACTGGATTTTATGGATTTCGATGCGTGAATTCAAAGCAACGTTATTCGGAATTCTGGTGTTGAGTAATATTCACACGGATGGGGCCGTTTCCCAGACAATCATCATATGATTTAAAAAATAGATTAAAAATTACTCTGATCTTCAAGGAAAAACCCAATGCGGCAAAAAGTGTCCCATCCTTGTCAGAGTACCGAGATATGTAGGGTAGCTCTAAATTTACATTTTCGAAAATATCCTCGCTGAGTTTTGGGGCCATCCACTAATCCCAAGTTAAGGATGTCAACAAAGTATGACATCGTGTGACAGAGGAGGAGGTCATGAGATTCGTGACATTTTGTCACGAATGTGACATTCGTCAAATTTATAAATCGAAGTAATTCAATCAAATTCAACTGTAACAAGAAACTGCAAAATTTGTGATGTCACACCAGGGGGTCAAAAATATGTCCACCTGTGACTTGGACGGATTTGGTCTCCAAAAATCATTAAATTCGTGTGGCATAATTTATGTATAATTTGTGTATAATTATTCTAATTATGGGAACCCAATATCCATTAGGTTGTCCCGTACCGACAACGTCATAAATTTTATTCAAATTATGTTTTAAACTCTTAGATTAAAATAACAATCGCAGTTGAAACAGATACTATGGAAACACGTGTATACCCATTGCTACCTCAATCATATAAATAGAGTAAATATAATTTCAGGTTCGCCCCTCAATTTAATAGAAAAGTTTTTCAATAAGCTGAAAAAATAATTGCATATAAGTAAAAATTTATATTTGGGTATAGGGAGGACTATAAGCCACACTTGGCATCACTGCTGATGAATTGTCTTTTCTGATATGATGAAAAAAAATAGTATTTTTCATTACAAGTTTTTGAAAAAGTATTATTCATACTCACGAAATCCATTGATAGATACCAGAAACGGTCAGTTCTCCTTTGTCGTTAAGAGCGTGTTCTATCAATTCCGTATAAGTATAGGGCGGCTTTGAGGGCCCAGCTGGAGGATGTGGATTACTTGGTGGAGAAACTATCTCACACTCATCGGTGAAGATTATCTCGGTGTTTCCTAGATCGAAGTCGTTTCCGTCTAAATCCTACAAGAAAGGCCAGAATGCGTCCTGATTACTAAATATGACAATTGGGAATTATGCTAGGTACTGAAATTTAGCAAGTGAGACCCATACTTTCAGCAATTAACAGCAATAAAAATAGAAAAATAGTTTCATAATTTTTCAGTGATATTCGTCAATTCATCATCATCTGCAGTTAATAATACGAATAATATCGCTCTTACTTAGCGAATCACAGAATAGTAAAAATGGTTTTTCGTTATTTTCAAACTAGTTTTCTATCAACCAAATGTAATAGGTACTTCAGTGTTGCCATTCACAAATATTTCATGTAATTGAGGAAAATTAATTTGACAGTGGTAATTGCACAATTAACAGGATAGTGAATCAGTATATCATAATTGTTTTAACCCAATTTTCAATTAACTTACGGTGAATTCTAATGTTAATGTTTCGGGAAATTCCTCCGTTATATTTTCCTCGATGATATTGGAAACATCCGCTGAAAAATAATCAATATTCTCTAAGAAAACTTTTGGAAGATGGTTCTGGAAAAATCAAGATATAAACATGTTCAATCTAATAAACTATTTAGGTAGGTAATCCAAATCATATAAAAACAAATTTTTTTGGTTCAATTCATATTCATTTAGTGGATAAAATCAGTTTATGTCTTTCTCAAAAATTTGAGTAAATTAATGACATTATTTTCTTAGGATATTTTTCTATTTGCCAATACCTTAAAATTTTCTGATGCTTTCAAGTATTGTTTTGTTTAATCTGTGAATAAGTGCTCTTTCAATATTTATGATAAAAATCAAAAATATTGAATCTCTTTATATATATATATATATATATATATATATATATATATATATATATATATATATATATATAAATATATAAAGAGATATTGTTAATTGTTAAATTTTTCAACTAGCAAAGTTTAAACAACAAATAAAATGAGAATATTTTTGACGAAATTTCAACTTTAGCTACTTGTTTTTAATTTTTTAGTCTACTTTATAATAAATTCCCATATATTATATACCTACTTGTTTCTATTGAATCATTATGAAGAAAAAATATCGTGTGGTTTGAAAGATTAATTGATCACTTTTTTTTCTTTTCATGGAAATACAGTAAGTAATTTTTTATAATATAACCTATATTCTTAAAAAATGTCACTGATAATTTTCAAGACGTGAAAAGTTTCTAGTAAGAAAGTAACTTACCTGAAATCGGTGGTAACTCAATTTTGTAATTTAAAAGCCAAGACAAATTCTGATCGCTACAATCCACGTCATCCCCATCACTATTAATATATTGCGAACTTGTAAGAATATTTTGCTGATAAAAACCGCAAATATTTTGCTCTGTTACCATATCTAATATATCTAAAGAGGACCGCTCAGTTGCAGGTGTTAAGTGGACAAGCAAATTTTGCCATGTGACCATCGTGTTCAAGTCCGTACCATCTGGATCCTATCGTTGATGGTGTTGTTCCACTTGGTTACCTATGCAGGGTGGGTATCCTAGACACGCTCAGCTTTATAGACCAAACAGCCGAAACTGTGTCCTATCACAATTTTAGTGAACCGTGACTATTGAATATGTTATTAAACAATTTATGTTAAAAAGGAAACTGACATTAAAAGTATCTGCACTCAAGGCTTGAAAATTCTTGAAAAAAAATAAAAAAAGAACTATTGAAATGTATGTAAAATCTGTTTTTCTAAATTTCGTTTCTTATGTTCAAATTCATTGGCACTATAATTTTTTTTAAATTTCACCAATATATCAAATTTGTCTAATTCTGTTGTAGACAAATCTTACAGTCAAATTGTCAGAATATTTCGGAAACATATAGGTACCTACCTACCTACTACTTCCAATTAATTGTGTGTTCACTTTATTTTTTCTGAATTGAATTTTGAAATGGTTGATCTGTGGCAAATTGTGTAAAAACCAAGAAAAAACTCGTGAGCAGCTCCATGACCAGGGTCGTATTTGCTGATGTCCCTCACGGTGCACCAGCTTTTATACCCCACACCCTATTTCACTCTACGTGAATTTTTTACACATTAATTACAGTTTATTGCACCTATTTCCAAATTTATTACAGTTGCAAAACTCAAGTTATGAGGGTGTGGTGTAGCATTAGTCTAAAGCTGAACCACACTTATACCATATTAATTATTTTTGATTCAGAACTTCTCTGTCATTAATTACAATTAATTAAAATCAATTCCGGCCTCATTACAATTCCAAAAAGTAGGTAACGCATCGAAAAAATAATGCAATAGCACATAAACTTAAGGATATTCATTTATTACAATAACCCAATTTGTTTAATAGATACTAGAAATGTTCAGCAGTGTTGAAAAAGTAATGGCGAATTAGCTGCAGGTAAATGGGGTAGTGTAATTATCGATTAGAATTTTCAGGAGACAAAAAATTATAAAATTTTCAGCAATATGGTAGAAATACAGGGTTTTCAATTCATTACAATAGCTCACTCGGTTTTATCGATACAAAAAATGGTCAGCAGGTTTTAAAAAAATAGAAAAGAAGCTGTAAGTGAGTGAGGTAGTGTAATAATTGATAGGAATTTTCACAATACAAAAAATCGTAGAATTATCGAAAATATGATATAAATACAGGGTTTTCAATTTATTACAATAACCCACTCGGTAAAAATAATTTTAAAAAAAGCTGGAAGTGAGTAATAATTGATAAGAATTTTCACGATACAAAAAATAATAGAATTTTCGAAAATATCACAAATACAGAATTTTCAATTTATAACAATAGCCCACTCGATTTTATCGATACAGCAGGATTAAAAAAATAATAACAGAGAAGCTGTAAGTGAGTGTTGTAGGGTTATCATTGACAAGGTTTTTTACGAGACAAATTACGTTCTCTCCGATTCAAATCTTACATTTTGTCGCCGCTTTCTCTGTCGTCTACATTGGCGTTACCAATGAAAAAAAAAGTAGGCGTAAACTTTATATCTCTCTATCGCATGATAATAATAAGTGATAGCATGATGAGACATAAACACACGTAGTTAGTTCATAGCCGTGCAAATATATTAGCTTTTGGACTGATTGGGCCGATTCATGGTGTAAATTAATAAACATATCAAAACAATGGTTAACAATAACAATTTACACATTTATTAAAAGAAATAACGCATGACGCACGTTTCGGTGGAACTTCACCTTCTTCAGATGCTAATGGCAAACTAATATATTACCGCCCCTCTAACGAAAAGATGTCCAGGAGGCTCCTGCTTACCATTTCTTGTATTGATAAAAACGAGTGGGCTATTGTAATAAATTGAAAACCCTGTATTTCTTTCACATTTTCGAGAATTCTATGATTTTTTATCCCGTGAAAATTCTTATCAATTATTCCACACCCCACTCACTTGAAACTTATTTGCTATTGTTTTTGTAATTTTCCTGGTCATTTCTTTTATCGATAAAACCGGGTGGTCTATTGTAATAAATTGAAAATCCTGTATTTATTTCATATTTTTCGAAAATATGACAAATACAGGGTTTTCAATTTATTTCAATAGCCCACTCGATTCTATCGATACAAAAAATGGTCGGCAGGATTAAAAAAATAATAACAGAAGAATGTTGTAGGGTTATTATTGACAAGGTTTTTTACGAGACAAATTACGTTCTCTCCGATTCAAATCTTTTCGTTAATTCTATGATTTTTTGTCTCGTGTTAATTTTTATCAATTATTACACTACCCTACTCTCTTACAGTTTATTTGTTATTATTTTTTCAATCCTGCTGACCTTTTTGTGTATCGATAAAACCCAGTGGGTTATTGTAATAAATTGAAAACCCTTTCATATTTTCGAAAATTCTATGATTTTTTTATCCCGTGAAAATTCTTATCAATTATTCCACATTCTTATCAATTATTACAACTCACTTGAAACTTCTTTGCTATTATTTTTTTGATTTTCCTGGTCATTTTTTTTATCGATAAAACCGAGTGGGCTATTGTAATAAATTGAAAACTCTGTATTTATTTCGTATTTTCGAAAAGTTTCTGATTTTTTGTCCCGTGACAATTCTTATGAATTATTTCACTACCCCACTCACTATTAGCTTCTTTGCTATTAGTTTTTTAATTCTCCTGACCATTTCTTGTATCGACAAAACCGACTGGGCTATTGTAATAAATTGAAAACCCTGTATTTCTATCATATTTTCGAAAATTTTATGATTTTTTGTCTCGTGAAAATTTTTGTCGGTAATTACACTACTCCACTTACCTACAGCTTATTTGTTATTACTCTTTCAACCCTGCCGAACATTTCTAGTATCTGTTAAACGAAGTAGGCTATTGTAATAAATGAATATCCTTACGTTTATGTGTTACTGTCATATTTTTTCGATGCGCTACCTACTTCATAGTATTGTAAGGAGGCCGCAAATGATTGTAATTAATGGTAATTAATAACAGAAAAGTTCTTAATC
>JARQZK010003851.1:0-55802 GCA_030704885.1 Cynegetis impunctata
CCCAAGCTCATCCGAAAGGTCATCAATTTCTGTGTAAGAAACACCACTGCTGCATTTTCCAAACAGTGGAGAAAGTGGTTGCTGCAGCGATTGAAGGTCGCCTACGCGCGCTGCATTCGGGGTTCAATTTGTTTTGTCAGCATCGACCGGTTTCTTCCCGATTTTTACCGGTTGAATACGGCGTCCCACGTTCATGATTGAATAATTTTACGTGTAGTTGATTGTTTAAACAAATTAAATCGGCCAAATTTTATGTGATATTTATCGATTTTTCAGCCATTTTCATTTGTGTTGATTGTTTAGACAAATAATTTTGAATGAGTTGAACGTGAATTGGTGTTTTTAAAATTTAGATTGCGGGCAATGAACAAACGAAGATTGGTTTTTCCAATAATTTGATTATTTTAATCAATATATAGGTATATTTTTCACAAGGTACGAACAACATGACGTGTCAAAGAACATAAGGTGAACATATGGATGACGAAACGTTCTGCAAAAGTGTCCGATAAACCGGTAGTTGAACTGCTCTGAAATTAGCAGACGCGGTTTGAAAACGGGCAACGCCCGACATAAGGTCCGGTCCTAACGCTCTTGCTAATTCAGAGCAGTCAACTACCGGTTTTATCGGACACTTTTGCAGAACTGTTCGTCATCCATATGTTCACCTTATGTTCTTGACACGTCATGTTGGCGTACTTGTGAAAAATATACCTATATATTGATAAAATAATCAATTATTGAAAAAAAACCAATCTTCGTTGTTCATTGCCCGCATCTAAATTTAAAAACACCATTTCACTTCACACTCATTCTAAATTATTTGTCTAACAATCAACATAAATGAAAATGGCCGAAAAATCGAATTAATATATCACATAAAAATTGCCGATTTAATTTGTTTTAACATCAACTACACGTAAAATTATTCATAGCATGAACGTGGGACGCGTATTTCAACCGGTTAAAAATCGAAGGAACCGGTCGATTGCTGACAAAACTAAATTGAACGCCGAATGCAGCCGCGCGTAGGCGACCTTCAACGCTGCTAGCAACCACTTTCTCCACTGTTTGGAAAATGCAGCAGTGGTGTTTCTTACACAGAAATTGATGACCTTTCGGATGAGCTTGGGTTTTTTGAGGAGATCGATCGTACTAGATACCTAGATACAAGACGTCATATAAATGCTGCTGCCACTGATTAGGCCAATCAGGGGAGCTTGCAGCACTGCATTATCATATTGTTCTATCACTCTCCTATTTCGAGGAACAAATAAAAATTGGGAGTCTTATCATACTAGAAACCTAATTTTTCAAAAAAAAAAAAAATTTTTTTTTTATGACGTAGCCAGGTTTTTTGCATTGCAGCATCGCCATTTCGTGTTCCCCTATTAATGACGTGACTAATTATAAATATATCATCTGGTAGTCTTATCGAACTAGGTTTAGTGTCGTGGGCTCTCCTACTATTAGTGTTCAGTTGACTTTCAGCATCATGACTCCCAAGAACTTGTCTAAGGAGCACCAACGTAAACTTAAGATTCAACAGCTTGTTAGAGATGTAAGAAAAAAATATGCTTCCTTCAAGATGGGACGATCTGAGGAGGATAAAACGATTCAACGAATATTTTCTCCAATAACTGAACGTCTTGAACGAATAGAGGATAAGCAAGTGGCTTCAATACTCCAACGTGCACTATTTCAACCTTCCAAACGACTGGGTTGAAAACTACCCCGTTGTTCAACAAGTATGCGGTACAACGATTACGATTTCCACCGACACCATAATCGAGAGGATCCCAACGAATGTCTTCCCCAACGAATCCGTTCCAATTGACTCCCGTAGGATCCCATCGATTGGTTCCCCGAACGCCTCCATACCAATCGGCTCCGCTGAAATAACATCCACCTCCTCCTTCAATAACAATCAATAAACCTAGCGAAGGAAGTTCACCGTTTAAAACTGAAACGTTCGAAAGATAGTTTCTACCCTAGATTTCTACCTACAGATATAGTAGCTGAATCTAAAATTGAAAAATCTTTCCGATGCTGACGGACGACGAAGATAAATTATATTAGTAGGAGGAAAATCCCGAAAAATCACAACTACTATTTGACGAGTTGAAAAAAATTCCGAGCAGTTGAATGAATACTTTTCACGAATATCCAGAACCAGTACCGTAAATATATCAATCAGGCTTTGGAATCAGTCGACCCACATTGATCCTACTTTCGGACCAAAATACGACCCCGAGATATCAAGTGGACTCTGGGTAACCGTGTAATTGATTTCGATAAAAAAAGCGGTAACATTATTATTGAAGGTCGGGAATTTTGTCGGTACCTCGGTCTTTATGAGCTGATTTTCATGAAAGATCCTCAAGAATATACCGATGAAGATACAGAAAATTATAGGAGAATTTTGGAAATAACAAAATGTACATAAAAAGGGGATTTGACTCCGCAAGACAGGTCAGAAGTAGTAAGAGTGATAAAATATTAGATATATTATCAAAGCGATTGTTTCCTTCGCAGTCGAGTGGAAAAGGATTGATGACGTTATAACGACAAACCTATGGAGTATGAGTGTCTACTGGGATGGATGTGAATGAGATCGTAGATTCGAACTCCGTTTATTATTACGCTTCTAAGCTTGCTGGAAATTCCTGTAATGACAATAAAATCGAGTCGATTATCGAGGAGCTTCGTGAAGCTAATGTTATATACTAAAGTAGAGTGAAAAACTATTCAATCTAGTCATGTCGATTGATAAGTTTGGTCGTTCGTCTCGTACGTCTCACGTGAAACGTATGAGAATCGAAGGATTCCCCACAAATGCGCAAGGTGACTTGACTTTGGTGCGCATAACTCTGTAAACGTTAAAATACCAACAAGTGACACGGATGGAGCTACCAAAGAGTACGTAAGATTCTAAGACGAATGAGGTTAAATCTGATATGAACAACTCGAAAATGAACTGATGAAAAATTTCGGAAACTCATGAATTGAATTATGGGGGTAGGATAAATGTTATTGATGATAAACTTACAAATCTTGGAAATGAATTAAAGAAGCTGAGTGATAAAATTGAAGTTAATAATAAATCAACAACAACAACAACAAATATACGATCATAAGGATATAAGAAGCTATTGATTGAATTCATGTTAATATGAAAACATCAACCGACACTCAGACCAATGATGCACATTCACGAGAAAAAAATCAAGTAGTCAAAGAACTAAACATAAACCTGCACGAAGAATTTCGTACGAAGGCAGTACAATCATTTAGGGATTAGATGACTTGTGGCAATGTGGATTTGGGACAGATGGACATTGTATGCTCGCGAAAATAAAGGAAACAAATTTATTCTTGTAGTCATTGATTGTTTCTCAAGTTTGTGTGGGCTAGGGTATTGAAAACGAAGACCGGTGAAGAAGTCACTCGTGCGTTTTCGATATACTCGAGAAAAGTGGTAGGAGAGACCTAAGAACCTTACAGTCGGATCAAAGGAAAGAAATTTTTCAATACAAAATTTCCAGGAATTTAATGAAAAATTATAATATTAATCACTATAATACGTATAGCATCAAGAAAGCTGCCATTGTTGAACGAGTTATACGCACTCTCAAGGATAAATTGTTTAAATATTTTTCACTGAATGGAACTTACAAGTGGATAGATGTCCTTGAGACTCACGTTGACATATATAATGATTCTAAACATAGAACTATTGTAATGAAACCATGTGACGTCAATATGAAAAATGAAAAACTCCTACTGAGTACAGTATATTCTCACATAAGATTGCTGGAAGTAATAAATTGAATGTTGGCGATATGGTACGAATCAGTAAGGCCAAGCAGTGCTGTTTTCAAAAGGATATACGCCTAACTGGACTACTGAGCTGTTCAAAATCGCTAAAATTCAGATAACCAACCCAGTTACTTACCTACTCGAAATACCGAAGGGACATCCCATCAGTGGTGGTTTTTTACGAAGAGGAATTACAGAAAGCTAAATACTCTGACGTTTACTTGGTGGAAAAAGTCTTGCGCAGAAAAGGAAATAATGTGGTCGTTCATTGGTTAGGAATGCCAAAGTCGCATGATTCTTTTGGATATCCGTCAAAAACAAACTATAAGATCAGTTGAGTATTAAAGTTTGAAGCGTCAAGATTTCCCAAGACAGTGGTTTTATCAACGAAAAATTGGATAGAATTTTAGATGTCTACGATGAGGCATCAATGAATGAAAAAATTTTTATATGGACTTGCGACTTTCGGACTGAAATAATTTTAGTAGAAAATGGTTTGAGTCTAGCTCGAGACTTCAGTCCTGCTATGAGAGTTAGCTGTAATGAAGTTGTCATGTCCTTTGATGAATATGAATGGAAATCGTTCGTAAAATTAATTGAGAATAATGGAGTACGAAAAAAAATAGTGGAGCTGAAGTGTTTTTCGATGAAGTAGAAAAAGTGTTTTCAGTAGCCAAATGGGAAAATTATTTATATTCACAGCATCTGATGTATCCGAACTTATCAAGTTGAATGATATTTAAGCAAAAGAATTGAGATGTTACAAAATATCAATTTTCTTTTTTATTATTCGTAAATTTGTACTAATTGTTAAAAGAATTACTTGGAATATAGCAATAAATCTATTGAGGAATGATAATTCATGCCTTCTGTAATATAAATCCAACAATTGAAAGTTATGGAATCTTAGAATGTATGTATTTTTAATAAAATAGAGTTTTAAATGATGTAGAAAGAGAAATGTTCAATTTCGTAGGAGAATAAAATATTCAGTTGAATATAGAGTTTTATTTACAAAATGTAGAGTATAACAAAATATAACCTTTTTGTATATATATATATATAATATATATATATATATATAAATAAATAATTAGATAAATGATTTTTAACACAAAAAATTCAAGATCATTCAGATCTAAGATATTTGATACCCATATGGTACAGTGTCGTTGTATGAGTAGAATATAATCCTTTTGTCGTCGTTGGCTGATAATGCTATTTTTTGATGTTTTCTTCGATGTTACTATATGCTTGTCTGATTGTATGGAATTTTGCTGTCTTGTGAGGAATTTCGTTGCTGAACAAAGCACGCCTGTAGTCTTCGAATGTGATCGTTGAAAGTGAAGATTTTGTTAACCTTTAGCAGTCTTTTTTTTCACTCTGATTGAGTAATCTAAAGGTGTACATCTTAGACCTCAATCCAATGAATTCCACCATGATTTTTGCCTTCATTCTCATCCTTCATCAGTCCAATTACCTCTTGTTCCTCGGGGGAATACCGAGAACATATTATCACCATAGTCAGATGTGTCAAATTTTTGACACATTTATCTCCTCATGATCTCGTAGATGTTCTGATGTTTGAAATGGTAGATCAAACTGTCAGTGTCCGTTATATAGAAAGCTTTGATGTTGCTGTCATTTAATTTTGTCTTAATAAAATTATTAATGAAAATCGTAAAGATAAGTTTTTGAAATATCTAAAATTCGAAAAACCAACGTATATAGGTTTATTGAATACTATTTGAGTTTTATTGAGTTCTATTATACAATGTCGTCTATGATAACAGAACTGTGGAAGTTTGGTAGAGCTATTAAAATTTTTAGCACCATACTACCCTCCCAATATTAACAATTTTGATGATTTTATATTTTCTAATATTCTCTAAAGTTTTGCCAAAATACCGCGTTATTCATTAATTTATACATATTTTTTTCGAATTCATTCTTACTTTCAGCTCGTAATCTTTTTTTTAGATCTATATATAGTATCAACCATGCTTTTTGTTTGAAACACAGTACTATGTGTTTGTTCCTTATTTTCAAACCATCTTCCAATCATATTTTCTAATATCTATAATGGACCACATAGTTATTTTTTGGGTATAAAGTTGTAAGTAATTTTTTCCTGTTTATTTTTGGATAGAGGGGGTATCATTTTCTCGGGGACAGAATGGGAGATTCTTTATGAGATTCGTGTAAATCTATGGGTAGTCTAAATCAACTTCATAAAAAAATATCCCACATCTGAGTTGTCAGGAATCAAGGATGGGTCTGTTGGATATTCGTCTGTCCATTCAAATTGTTCATACGCGTAAATAGTTCTGCATAGCAGCTTCCGTATAATTTCACGACATCGGAAATACATCAAATAGGACTCTGGTTCGTTAGGATTATATTGTTCTCCCATATACTTATTATTAGCCTTTCCGTACCGGTTACAACATTGAGATATACCCCTCACAACCCTTCTCGATAAACATGACTTGGTTGATATCCTTCAACAATTTTAATTTTCACCTGTATATTTTCAACATTGCATCCCATGTGTAACCAGGTAGGGAATAATAAATGGAGCAGGGTCGAGTGAATATTAGGTGTTCATACAATCTTGTCTGAAGTTTTCAAAAACGTCCGCTAGTAGCAAAACATCAGTTTTGAGGTAAAGATCACTGTATCACGCATATTTTTCGAGTAAAAGAGTCCCATACTTTCAAAGCATGTTTATAGTCTTCAAACTGAAATGTTTGTGTCAGTCAGTTGATTGTAGAATTGTTCTTTTTGATGGAAGTGCTGTGTCGTCAAGTCCTGTTCCCATGAATTCATGTAGTTCATACGGAAAAAACCCCTTTTCTGATCAATAACTGAAACTGTTCGTCATCTTTTGATAATGCTCCTAACAATTTTTTTCTGTTCAGGTTCAAAAAAGACGCTAATTTCTCTATACTTGTTGAACATAAATCTAAAATGAGTCTATAAATCTGAAGGAAATTGAATGAATCTGCTAGATGTTTCGTAAAACCTATGTATCGATCTTTATTGATCGGTAGAACATCAACTCTACCATCGATATCTGACACAAGATTTTTTATTATGAAGTGTGAATCATAACCACTTAAGGTGTTATGTAGGACCACAGCTACATTCTGTCTGTTTTTGTAATTCAAATTACAGTCTTGATGTGCGGGACCCCGATAACACCCTGTGAAATGACAGTGGATCTTTAACTCTGATATCTGTAGGATTAAATGGCTTTTCACAGATATGACACTTTCAGACTTGTAAAATGAACTCCATTCTTCTTTCGAAAATTTTATTGATAGGACGTTTATGAAGAAAACAGGGTTCCATATCTTCAGCCAGTTGAGAAAGCTCTTTCATGAACCAAGACTGACAATCTTGCCCTGTATATGACTTATAATAGGAGATTTGAGTCATCGAAACTACAATGTAGATAATAAGCTATACTGTAAGGAATGTGTTTTTGTTTATAAATCCCAGTTTTTTTCAGATATTTTCTCCTCCGTTCAACCAAAAGTACATCAATATCAGCGTAAACTATAAATGGGGCCTTTTCCTTATTCAAAAAATTTTTAAACTCTAATAATCAACTCCTCCGGGAGGACACGATACTTTACATTTGTTCAGACCATCACAATAATTTTTTATGATTTTCTGAATGAATTTTCAGTTGCAAAATGATTGAGACATATATCACAGAAATAATGCTTATGATGCTTTGAATTTTGAGACGAAAGTAGACGTGACATGTTTTTTTCTATCCATGTAAAATGATAAACTGTTTTTCTTCAAAATTGTCAGTTTGCATCATTGAAATCACTGTAATTTTTTCCGTTTTACCATTAATAAATGTATACGCCTCCTTATCTTATTTTTGCTCAAAAATATCGGAACCACTGTTTTATTTTCAATCGCGTACACGTTAATTGCTAAATCGTTGAGTTTTTCAAACTTAGGAATTTGGTCTAGAGTTATTGGGAAAGATATACCCTCATATTTCAAAATAGAGCTAGGTAGTGGGTATGAAGAAGTCCTATCAAGTATTTCTTCTTAGCAGGTCTTAAACATGACATGACTGCCCAAAGGAAAACAATGGGAGTCATTATTTTCTTAACATTCACGACAGATTTTTTATTTTGAATGAACATAGGTAGCTCTACATATGTAGAATTACCTATTGTTATCGGCCTGTATTCATTTATATTGATTTTTAGGTTAAGAATTTGTAAAAGAGCCCACCCACTGTCACGCTCCTGAAACTCATCCATTTTCCTAAGAATGACAGCTCGAAATTTAGTATTATACAATTCGATTTCAAGTTTTTATCGGAGAGATCAACAACAGAACTTTCAGTAGCAAATGTTTAATACTTTCCTCCCTAGTATCTGGTTTGATATAATTGCAGCTTAAAATTAAATTAACTTTTAAAATTGAATTTTGAAGAGCTGATTTTATTTTATTATTAAAAATTCTGAAAGTTCTACTGAGGAACTCTTCGGGATCCTTGATCGAATTATTAATAATCACTCCTGTTCGCATTCTATTCTTGAAAGCCGAATCTACGTCCCTCCAAATCAAACGTTTCGACTGACCCCCCAAACCAGAACCCTTTTTGAGAATAGATTGATGTATATGCTTAATATTTTCACGATAAGTCTTGAGAATTGATAAATTGGTCTCGAGTTTGTGGAAGCTTGTTAGAGAATGAGGAAAATTCTTACCTCTTGTATATCTGGTAATTCCCAATATTATTTTATTTATATGATTCAGCCATCTACCAACCTCTTCCACAGTTCTAATTAATTTTAAACTTGCTCCAAAAGTTTTGACAGCATCATCAGAAATCTTCATTAAACTCATGGTTGACTAGGTGCTGCTACAAAACAAAAAATATCACTTAACTTTTGTTCTAATATGTACACAGAAAAATAAATTCCTTACCTTCGGTATAAAATATTAACAATTGAAGGAATAATTGAACAAGTATCTAACACTTAATTATCGCTGTATGTGTTACTAGTTGGAAACTATCGTAAGACTGAACCTTCATAGAAATTCAAGTATTTATAAAGAGAATTTGGTGATTCAACGTTCATATTAGCCCCAGGGATGTACACCTAATATAATTTTCATGAGAAAATACGTAATAAATATACATATATCTAACATTTGAAATTTCATTCGTTTTGTACATCCCTGGGACTAATATGAACGCTGAATCAGCAAATTCTCATTCCTCCGTTCGATCAAGTTCTACACGTGTTCCTTATCTTTCGATGACCTCCAGACAATTTCAAATATTTATGATTATTCTAATGAGAATTTGTTGATGTGATATTTTATGCGATACATCGACTTCAATTCATATATTTCATTCTGTTTTCGCTTGAACGAGATTATATTTTATATATCAAAATGGAAATGAATTTTTAAGAAAATAACTATTTTATAAATAGCTATGTATGTAATTTGATATCCAAATCTACGAAGACGGCCCCCTTGAAGACACCCGAGGGACCCCATTCCTATATATATATCATATAATATCCCCCGAACCCACATGAAGACTCCTGGGGGCCCACATGAAGACTCCTGGGGGCCCGGTTGCCCCATGAAGAATCCCTCATAAAAAAATTTCAGTTCTCTGGGCCCCCATGCTTATTCTTAGTCTCACGCATCCACCATCTTGGATTTGAAACATAGAACTGTCAAATGTCATTTTGGATCATAGATATCTTAAAGCATAGAACTGTCATCCCATCTGTCATTCGTAACTGTCATCTTGAACCATAGATATCTCAGAGCATAGAACTGTCATACGTCAAACATTCAAATTTGAATGCTATTGAAGCGCCCTCTGTTGGCGAGATTCTGAATGATGAGAATATAATTTTCTGTCATCTTGGAACGCTATCTGGTGGTCAGGTTCCTAATGACGATAATACAGTGATCTGTAAGAACGTGATCTGTAAGAGCGCCCTCTGGTGGCCAGGTTCTTAATTACGATAATACAGTGGTCCGCCATCTTGAAACGCCATCTTAGAAGGCCATCTGTTGGCCAGGTTCTGAATTACGGGATACCGTGGTCAGCCATCTTGAAACGCCATCTTAGAACGCCATCTGTTGGCCAGGTTCTGAATTACGGGATACCGTGGTCAGCCATCTTGGAAAATGGCCGCCATCCGCAAAATGGCCGACTTCCCGATCATAGCCACGCCCCCGAAGTCGCGCATGCGCAGAACTGACATTTCGGACTTAGAAAAGTTGAAGTGAGCTAGAACGAACACAGGTACACTTCTAACATATTCAGCGAACAGAGACGAAGAGCATTTCATAAAGAAGATTAAAGGAGTCGACTCCAATCTGCTTCCACAGTGCTAGATCTCACTTGAACAAAAAATTTTGCGCACAATACATACCGATGCATGCTGAGTTAAATTCAATCCAGAAGATTGTGGTTGGTTTTTGGATGGCTACCTGAAACCTACGTGGTTTGAAAGCCACACAACTCCCTTGAAAGTTGACGATATACTAGGGGAATAAAAAAAAAGGGAACTATGAAGAATCAGAATTTGATTGTGACATCGACAATTCTGACGAGTCAGAATCTGAATAAGTTTTCTGAATTTGAATTTTGTTATTTTCTATTGATGAATTCATGTATTAATAATAATGTTTCACTTGTCTTTCACTAGTATTTAATCCGCGCTTACACGATCGGAAAAATTTCCTTCTGAAATACGTACATTTTGAACCGAAAATCTCTTCATTTCATAACTATGTATTGTCGCTAAAGAATTGATGTGTGATTAGAAAAAATTAGATAACGCATTCAATATTTACACTAACTAATCTGAAAAACGAACTCGCTGCATCTTTGTCTGTCAAATTGAATTGCTTCCGCAAAGCTTATATATCACTCTCAACGCTCACACAGAAAATTTAATATCTTCAATCTAGGCAACCAGGGATTCAACAAGCTTTTTGATGCGGCAACCTAATACGGTTGCATTGGGAATAACATAAGCTTTCATTATTTGATATGTGATTCGATTAAATAACAAATGAGGGTTTATTATCTACGCTTACTTACCTGTTTAAAAGCGGCAATCCTATAGTTGCGCAGAGTGGAATGTAGGCAACCTGCATCTTCCAAAATCTTTGAGGTATATTTTTTCAGCTGATGCACAACTTTCATGAATAACAATGTATATATATATATATATATATGGAAGCCTAGGTCGTTATCTCCACATTAATATTATTATCTTTATACAAAAATTTCTGAAATTTCATAATTGTTTCGTTCGACATTTTAATTGTCATTCATTTTTACAATGATGGAGAGATTTCAATAGATTGATTATTCTTTATATCCATTCCTACTTTCAATTACTCCTCATGTTTTACCTTATATCGCTCTTTTAGTTACCGTTTTTTAATTTTGTGTGCAAAATAGGTTTATTTTATTTTTGGCAATGATGATATGGATATATAACAACCTATTCTCGTTAATTATCTTGTAACTTTTTCTTGCTCGACTTATCTTCGTATCTTGGTATCTCTCAGTCGAGGCAAGAATGTTTGGTTCAACGAGAGACATGTATATCTGGATGCCTTTCACTTCTCTGAGGTTCATTAATGCTATGCAATTCTTAATAGTCTGAGATCCGTTATTAGAAATATATACCCTCATCTGTTATTTAATGCTAATAAAGAAAATACGCTAAATAATGTATGAATTGATACATGGCAAATAGGTTGCCTAGCTAAATCACGTGCCGAAGATTTACAATTAAATTTTTAATCAAATTTTTTTGATCAACTTCCCCCAGTTGTTATTTATGAAAGTTGTGCATCAGCTGAAAAAATATACCACAAAGATTTAAAAAAATGCAGGTTGCCTACATTTCACTCTGCGCAACTACAGGATTGCCGCTTTTGAACAGGTAAGTAAGCGTAGATAATATACCCTCATTTGTTATTTAATTGAATTACATATCAATTGTAAACTTATATATATATATATATATATATATATATATATATATATATATATATATATATATATATATATATATATATATATATATATATATATATATATATATATATATATATATATATATTTATATATTTATATCTATATATATATATATGGTTGTCTGGCTTCCCGGGTTTGTATCCGCGTATGGGCTTCGTCTTCGTTGAAGTCTGCTCGACGTTTCGGCAAAATCACATTTGCCATCTTCAGGTAGCTCTTCTTGGTCTTGGTCGGAATGAATACACTGAACTGAGTGGAAGTGTTATTTGCGTCCTTATATATCCCTCTCCTTCGTTGCGCTTCGTTGTGATTGGTTGTTGTCGGCGGCTGCGGCTTCGCGTGATTGGTCCTGCTGGTTCTGCCTGCTGCTCCTCCTCGTGATTGGCTGCTTGATTGGAACGTGTACGATGTGCTGTATGAGTTCTCAATGCTGGTTTCCAAATAGCCAAGATTCGATCGCCTCTCTGGTGATTCTAGTGTGTAGGCGCTGGCAGTTGGAAATCATTCTGGTGTTGGAGAAGTCGATTTTATGTCCTGTGTCATGTATATGTGATGCAAGGGACGACGTAAGATCTCGTTGCTGTATTGCATTTTGATGTTCGGTCGTCTTCACACTGATTCGTCGGTTAGTTTAACCAATGTATGTGCCATCACAATTATTGCATGGTATCTCGTAAACTCCCTGTCCTTCTAATAAAATTTCATCTTTTGGATTCCTCAAAAGTTGGCCAATCTTCTTGTGCGTCATGAATATAGTATTGATGTTGTTCCGGCGCAATAATCGTCCTATTCTGTCGGTGGTTCCTTTGATGTACGGTAGGAGAACTCTGCTGACTGCGGGATCCCCATCAGATGTAGTCTTAGTTTTAATCTCTTGTTTGGCTTTTCTGATGATTTTCCTTGAATAACCATGCTCCCTCGATGATGGCCATTTCACTTTTCTTGTGATCCGAATCAGAAATGGTTCTGGAACGACAAATGAGTGTTTTTGCTTGAAAACAGTTGTCCTGGGTGATGGTGTGAGTAAGCCTGAAGGTATCTATTGGTATGGTTTTTCTTTCGATACACGGTGTGGCCAAGTTTTCCGTTAGGTTAGGTTAAATTTTTTCTTCCAGGTGCAAATTCCATGAATGTACATGTAGGACTAATATTGTTCGTCCTCTTAGTAGGGGAGCCCGAGATGCTAAATAGGGATTTACTCGAGCGTCGCGAGGACCTTTTGGATTGTTAAGATTAGATGCTAAAACGAAAAAAAGGTTATTATATGATGTATGCCATTTCACTGGGGGGAGGGGGGGGCGTGTGCAGATCTTCAAAAATGTAAAAAAAAATCGTTATATAGATTTACTCGAGCTCGTCAGATATTAATAGCTTATACACCCCACATCGTCTCTGATATCGAAGGTAAGTTAATCTGCCGATTGGCATGATGAGGGTGACAGTACGAGACCAAAACTCATCACCGATATTCAAAAATACCAAAAAAAAAATCGTGACGTTTCCTTCAAAATTGAAATAAAAAATTAACCGTGCTCGATAATGTCAAGATGACGTTTTCTTTTTGCAACTTTTTCAGTCTCTTATTTCCTTATGCCACGTGCAAATCGTCAGATTAGTGAAATGCATACTCTTCCTGCATGTAATCAATTCACCTTAATCTGACGCGCTTGAGTTTTTCGATGGATCGATTTTGTTTACTAATCTGATCGGCTGCCCTAGATGAACGCCCCCATATTGAGGGTTCATGTATGGTGGGGATACTCAACAGGGTGCCAGGTTTTCCCCAATATGTTATTCTGCCGCGCTCGAGTAAATCTCAAAATCCCCGCTTGGGCTCGACTACTAGTGAAATTATACATTTCAAAAAAACAAAATTGTTTTTTGATATATCACACAAATAAATGATTAGTTGTAACCTTACAACTCTTAAAATCGCAAATACACTACCACTGTATCTTGCAAAATGTGCAATAATATTGTAGAAGTCATATATACCGTTTACTCACAATGTACATATCACGCCCCTTAAAATGGATGACAGAATTTTTTCGAGTTCACCAAAAAATTTAAAAAGTCTTCCTAATTTCAGATTTTTATCTTGAACAAAATTGCGTGAGCGAAATGGTTGAGGAGACTAGGCAATTAAATTGATTCTCAAATGATTTGAAAAGTTGGTAGATATTGGTGAAGTTATTTATTTTCATTTCTTATAATTCATAAAGCCTGAATAGCAGCTGACTTTGGGTAGAAGAATGATAGAAGCTTCAGTTTCAAGATGTATGGTTAAGTACTCGCTAGCTTGTTATTTAGGTACCACTATGTCATGAACATCAAATCATGAAAAATTTACCAAGTTGACCATAGTCAATTCAATATACTACAGAAGTGAACAAGGAAATTTCTTCGATAATTTGAAATTATCAAACAATTTTTCAAGGGAGCTTGTTGAATGTATTCCGCGACGAAAATTCTACATTCACGATAAAACAATGAATTATAGAAGTCCAAGCTTCCTTGTAAATTTGTTTGATAATTTCTCAAGTTATTGACGAATTTTCCTTGTTCTCTTTATGTAGTATATTATGAACATCTCAATTAGAAATGTTCAGCCTCTATATCATTATTTCTAGAACGCATTCGCACTTTGACAGAATTGTGTGATAATAAAATTTATTTGTTTGGAGTTACGTAGTTTCTTATACCATTTATTTGATAGTATATGACATAGTGTTTTCTTCACAAGTCATATATTGCTCATAATAGATCATTTTCATTTCAGGAATTTTTCAAAATATTTTAAAGTTTTTGAGTGACTACCCCGAAGACGTTTCGAGGATTTGGATAGGCACTAAGTTGTTTTTCCTTATCAATGAACCAGAACATGTGGAAATTATATTGCAGAGTCCTCACTGTTTGGGAAAGGATGAAATGTACAATTACATAAGAGCATATGACGGTCAAGGACTCCTCAGCGCACCGGGTAAGTTAAATTTGTTCGATACCAAAAAATCAATTGATATTTGAAACGAATGTCTTCATGGCCACTTTTGAAATTGCGCTCATGTTACTTCCCGAAGAAAGAGAAAACGGTCAATTCGGCGTCATTGTTATTTGAGCCTCAAATTTAATCAAAAGTTCGGATAATATTCAACAAAGCGTTGGTAAAAGCTTTTTATTTTTATGAAAGATTTGGTGAAGAACTAAATCAAGATAATTCTTTTTAATTCATGCGTTTTGTTATACACTCTGATGTTTCAAATGTTTACCTTTTCGTTTCAGTTCCACTGTGGAAAAAAAATAGGAAACTGATAGGTCCGTCTTTTAACCAGAAGATATTGGATAGTTATATGGAAATATTCAACCAGCAGACAAGAGTTTTCTTGAATAATTTGGAAAGAAATGCCGAAAAGAAAAACATAGACATCTATAACCTTTTATCGAGGATGACGCTTGACAGCTTATGTGGTTAAGTTGAAAGTTTTGGTTAATTTCTTATAAAACTGAACTAAATCAATTAAACTCTCATTTATAGTTATCGATGGCGTTTCAGGAACGCGTAAATTTAACTGAGAAAACCTATTCAGGAATAACTATCATTTTATATAATGCCATCTGAATCAGCGTGTATGATCATCTTAGCCTGTTGGCGAATCAAATCATGAGCAATATACAAGTTAAACATGGTCGATTAAATATATTACCCAGAGTGAACAAGCAAATTTCTTCAATAATTCGAAAAATTATCCAACATTTTCCAAACGCGCTGTTTATATATATTCCGCAATGATTAATCTACATTCACATTACACCCTAAAAAGGGACCGTCGGCTTGCTTTTCATCGGAGGCATCGGATGGTGGGACCTAAGGGCGCCACGTAATTTTTATAATTGCATTCAAGTAATGAGAAATGAGAAATAGTTCTTAGTAAGTTCATAAAAATACGAAAAATGAAACAAGTCGAAATCTTAGACTTATAATACAGAACTTAGAAGCAGGTGAATACAGTATAAAATTATAAATAGCTAGTTAAGGAAGGAAAGAATAATAATCATATAGTAATAGTTAACAGTAGAATAAATAAAATAATTAATTACAGAAGCGTAGCGCTACGTTTCCCTCACATATTATCATTCAATTACTAACAAAGATAATTTCTATTTTTTGAAAGTTTGTATACACAAAAAAAATATTATTTTTGAATTAAGTTTCCCACTTCCTTCGGGATGAGGCAAATAAGATTTTTCAAGTGGTCCTTAGATAACAGGAATGCGGATACACTTGGCAACGTAGGCTTCTGCATTCAGCGTCAAATTAAAGGAATAAATCGACTTATCCCGTCATGAAGTAAATCTAAGAAAAATTATGGCCAAATGACAACCTCTTATCAATCGGCAGGTTTAGCTGTTGAGCGTCCAATCACATTTTTGAGTTGAAACCAAAGTTAAGGTTGAAATGGAAAAAATCTGAAGTACAAAATGAAGTACCAGCGGAAGTACAAACTGAAATGGATGTTCGAATATCCTCTATTGAATTATAGATTCACTGAAAGAGAAGTATTTTTTGCATCATTGCGTGGCCAGAGAACTTATGTACTTGCATTTACTTACATAGTATGGCACATCCACAATCAAAAAACTAAAAAATGCAATTTCGCCTTCGGTATCTAATCTCGCTAACTGTGAAGTGTTCACAAGCAAAGGTAAACGGAAAATGATTGAATTTGCCAGATGCAATATCTTTCTCTCAATGCTATCAAATTCTCAAGGACGTTTCACCGAATGTGTAAGGGTTTATTTACTTACAAAGGTACGAAAATTGCTAACTATAACAGACTCGGAAAATTTTACCGTCACAACATATCCAACGGTGAATTATAGAAATCGTCAAGTCATCCTGACTCAAAATCTTCATACAGCTGTTTCGATCTTATTAGTAGATATCCCCAGTGGAGATTATTTGACTCGGAGTTACCCTTCTAATTGTTTTCCAGTACAAATCATGACTAAGCTACTATCTGGATAACAACCCAGAGCGTCCTTAACAAGGATATTGGAAACCAACAATTCACATTAGATCAAAAATGCAGAATCCCGTCGAGAGAATGCATAACTGCCTGACATGAAATATCTACTTTACAACTGTGGCATATGTAATTTCAAAGCACGCTAACTTAGTGTTCTTGAAAGGACTTACTCACAAGAGTGCGCTTCTGAAATACTTTTCACAATATTCAAAATAAAATCATGAAAAAGGAAACGTGTTTTGAAACTACATTCGCCACAGTTGCAGAGTAGATATTTCATGTCAGGAAATATGTTTTCTCGCGATGGGATCCCGCGTTTTCGATCTAATCGGTGAATTGTTGGTTTCCAATATCTTTGATGGAGGGCTCTCTGGATTGTTATCCAGATAGTAGACCAACCGCGATTTGTATTGGGGAACAATTAGAAATTTGGTAATCCACTCCGAGTCAAATGAGCTGCACTCATGAGATTTAATAAGATCGAAACAGCTGCATGCATATTTTGAGTCGGGGTGACGTTTTCTATAATTCACCATGTGTATTAGTGCAGTCACTAGCAAATTTGGTCAACCTCGGAATGGGAGATAATAAGCAGATTTTTGTATATACTTTCATTTTAAAAGTCTTGTCTCAAAAGTCTCATATAATATCGTCTCTGCATCGTAAGTTATTCATGGTCAAAGGTCAAGGAGAACAGTTTTTCGCGATTACCTTGGTTTCTATCGCTCCAATCATGTTTATACTTATTATAGAAATTATAGAGCATAAAATTTGCAACAAATTTTATTCCTTACATGTTTTCATGCGCTCAACCGTTTTCACCATAACGCACAACGCTCGACCACACATACTGTAATGGTAAGGTCAACTGTGAATGTCTGTGAATCCTACCTTGAAGACAAAATACTTTATTATGTTTAAATCTATATATATATAAATATATATATATATATATATATATATATATATATATATGTATATATATTTATATATATATATATATATATATATATATATATATATATATATATATATATATATATATATATATATATATATATATATATATATATATATATATAAAATATATATATATATATATATATATATATATATAAATATATATATATATATATATATATATATATATATATATATATATATATATATAAAACTATATAATATATATATATATATATTTATATATATATTGAAGAGTTTATTATATGTAAAAGAAAACCATAGCAACCTGGTGAAATTTTCCAGTTTTCATGGATATAACACAAGACATCCCGAGATGTTGCTACTTCCTCCCCACAGAACTTCGAAATATGAATCCTAACCAACATATAAAGATATTAAACTCTTCAATCATTCACCTAATGCTATAAAATGCTCAACGAAAATAAAATTTAGAAATGTAGTTAAGTTGAAGTTGATCAAGAAATGTTACTACGCTGTAGATGAATATTTGAATGATTGTGATTTCTGATTACCTTGTAATTTTACGTGTGTATATATATATATATATATATATATATATATATATATATAACCGTGTCGCATATATATATATATATATATATATATATATATATATATATATATATATATATATATATATATATATATATATATATATATATATAACGTTCTAGAATTGTTCCATAACGTAGGGGGTTGAGAACGACTTGTTCTATAACGTAGGGGGTTAAAAACGCCTTTTCTATAACGTAAGGAGTTGAAAACGGGTTCGGTTTAAACGGACCTCGTGGACCAGATCTCAAGGGGTAGGTTCCCCAACGAACCCTGTTTCACAATGATTTCATTCATAACGAAGTTCGTGAAACCTTATGTTAAAATCATATGAGAAATGAAGTACGAAGTAATTTACAAGTTTGTGATATTGAGGTGATCTTACTAACAAGGGTGGGTAACAACTTATAGAAAATTACCAACGAAAACTCATAAATTCTTTACAGATGATATCGTTCGACTCGTATGAAATTTTTGAAAAAAAAGTGTCTTATACAATAATTTTTACTATCAGAATATATATATATATATATATATATATATATATATATATGTATTTATATATAAGATGTATTGTTGGTTGCATAAATTACCTTTCCTATTTTATTTAAGTATATTTCAACCAGAACAGGATTGAACGTCCTTTTAAAATAGGTTCGGTTGATAACGACTCGTTTTGAAAAAGATCTCAAATAGTACATTCCCCCAACGAACTCTGTTTCACTATGATTCCATTTATAACGAAGTTCGTGAAAACTTATGTTAGAATCATATAAGAAATGAAGAACGAAATAATTTACAATCACTTTATTCAGTCAGCGTATATTTCATATATAAACAAAGCATCAATATAGTATAAATAAAACAACAAAGTTTGAACAAAACTAAATTTTAATTTACTAAGTTTATTATCACAAAATATCTTGAAAAATTTTAACACTGCGATTGAAATTCCGGTCACTACACCATCATCGGGCAGATTGAGTTAGGAACTGAATACAGAATTAAGTATAGATTTGCGCTTACGGTTGGGAAAGAATTATTGCAGGTACCTAAATAGACAAGAGGGACATATTTCAAGAAGGGCTAATTGAGTGAATTTCCCAAATTGGTACAATACAATGTTCTTAGAAAGGTCGTTATTGTTTGAATACACTAAATTTAGGAGAACATATCAAGTCAATCTGGTCGTTCAGCAAGATATCTTTTGCATTATGATTGAGTTTAAAAATTTCTAATGATTCTAAGTATGTAAGTTTGGTTCCTGTCGGTAATTTGTGCATGATTTGAAAATTATCTATTTGTGGAAATGGGTGATGGTTTTCACGGCAATGATTTGAAAACGTTGAATCCGTTTTATTTTTCAAAAAAGATTGTTGGCGTTCTTTAAATCTTGTCTTGAACGATCGACCAGTCTGACCTATATATACTCCTTTACATACAGGACAAATCAACTTATAAACTCCTGAACTTTCAAATTTTGAAGTGATATCTTTGGCATTGAATAAAAATCCTGAGAGTTTTGTCTTAGGTTTGAAAGCAATTTTAATATTACATTTAGGTATGACATTAGCAACTTTTTCTGTTAGAGGACCAAAATATGTTAAAGATGTGAATTTTTCTGATTTTTCTACTTCTAATTGAGGATATATGCTGTTGTACGCTAGTTTACTACGTTTCCTGTTTATCATTTTATTTATCAAACTTGTATGAAAACCATTATTTGAAGCAATTATTTTTATAGTCGAAATTTCTTTTGCTAAATTTGTTACGGATAATGGAATTGAAAACGCTCTGTGGATCATTGAATTAAAAGCTGAATGTTTATGGGAAAGAGGATGATTTTGAAAAATAAAACGGATTCAACATTTTCAAATCATTGCCGTGAAAATCATCACCCATTTCCACAAATGGATAATTTTCAAATCATGCACAAATTACCAAAAGGAACCAAACTTACTTACTTAGAATCATTAGAAATTTTTAAACTCAATCATAATGCAAAAGATATCTTGCTGAACGACCAGATTGACTTGATATCTTCTCATATATTTAGTGTATTCAAACAATAACGACCTTTCTAAGAACATTGTATTGTACTAATTTGGGAAATTCACTCAATTAGCCCTTCTTGAAATATGTCCCTCTTGTCTATTTAGGTACCTGGAATAATTCTTTCCCACCCGTAAGCGCAAATCTATACTTAATTCTGTATTCAGTTCCTAACTCAATCTGCCCGATGATGGTATAGTGACCGAAATTGCAATCGCAGTGTTAAAATTTTTCAAAATATTTTGTGATAATAAACGTAGTAAATTAAAATTTAGTTTTGTTCATCATGTTAAATTATCACGTAGTAACGACGGATTCCATCAACTATTTACAACATAGTTTACTCATCAAGACATAAAAAAAATATTATTCAATTTCCCTCATCTCTCTCTCTCTCTCTAGCCTGTATGTAAATCAAAAATCAATATCACTGACTTCATCAGCGTAGCTTTCTATGTTAAATTTCATTTTAGCCTCATCCTTTTTATATATCCTGAAAACTTCATGATTGTATTCTACCTGACACCAACAAGTTTTTACTTTATAATATAAGTATATATTTTTAGAGGAAATGCATTCTGATTATGTTGACGACTGAATGAAAGTTCTGTTCCAAAGTTATAAGGTCTATATCAGACTAATAATTTTTTTCGCAAGCGTCGAAAAATGACGACTTTTTTAATCTCAGTTCTCAATGTTGAAGTTTGAATTCACATACGTCCTTTTGTTTTCACTTTTTTGTCCAGCCGTGAGCGTTCAAAAATTTACTCTTTTTTGTACTCTCACGGCAATATCAAGAATATAATAATTGTTGGGTTCCGAATCCGACATAATGTAATCTGTAGGAAACATTTTATATATTTTAATACAACAAGTCATTTCTTAATACTCGAGTACTTACCAAAAACGCACAGTCCTATAATGCGTAGATAAGTGACACCTGATTTTAATGCCTGTTTTAGATAAACATAATCGTGATATATGTTTTTTTATAACAGGGTACACAATTATTTATGTATACATCACTGGAGGGTGAAGGTAAAGTATCGACCAAATTGGATCGATCTTTATAGTTCTTTTGCGTTAATCGATATCCACCTCCAGTATATAACCTTCGGGAGAATCGTCAGGTATTTCAGTCACATCTACTTTAGCATTTTCGCATATATCGGTATACAGTGTCTGAATATTAAATGTTTTCTACACTTTTTGAGCATGACTATAACTTTTCACGCTAATATGAGAATTGGCGAGTTTGCAGAATTTTTCCATGGTAGGAAGTGTTGGATCGTTAAGTCGATCGAAATCGGTTATATAGTCGTGAGTAAAAACCTCTTTTTGGGTTAAAAGCTCAAATTCCTCATCGACTAGATGGGGGGGTACTCTTTTTTCAGATGTTTGAAATTACCTAGAATCAGGGTTGAAAAGTTCGTCCAAGCTGGCTCCCATGAATCTGAAGGAGTCTATAAATCTGAATGTAAGTTTAGTTTCCGTATGATTATATGTGAATGAAATGTATCGTTCTTTATTGAAGGCTAGGGGGTTGATAGGTCCTCGTTGAAGAAGTGACTTTACCGATGTAGTGACCATCGTAGTTGTTAAGATTATGAGCGCATATGGGCACAATATAAAGTTTTTTTAAATTCAAATTATATTTCTGATGAATTCCCCGGAAAAATGATCGTGATCTTTTACAATTATATCAGTAGATGTGAAGGGTTTTTCGCAAATATGACAGTGAGTGGTGGTGACTTTATCAGGTACCTCTCCAGTCATAGGTTCAATGTACTTAATTTTCGAATAAATAAATCTACCAATTTTATCGATTTCATCGGAGAACCAATTTAGACAATTTTCGCAGCGAAAACTAGCGTAACGTGAGAAATTATCGTTATAGGAGCATTTTAGGTAATAGCCTACACTGTAGGGCCTGCGTTCTTGATATTTAGTTGTCTTGGCACTAATTTTTTCATTACACTTTTCTAAAATAGCTTCGAAATCTGCATAAATTACAAAAGGACACTTTTGTTCAAAAGAGTAATTTCTGAATTCGACTCAATCATATTTCGGAAAAGTAACTTTAGAATGGTTCAAATCACGACATGAAACTTCATGTTCATTCAATTTTATTTGAACGCTGAAATAATTCAAACATCTATCACAAAGAAATTTTTCAGCTTTATTCTTAGAAATTTGAGTTTAAACGAGTCTAATAAGATTTTTTATCCAGCAATAATGATATCTGATTTCATCGTTGTCGCTATCTTCAGGATCTTCTATGACCGGCTCATATTCATTTAATTTAGGATAGTTTATATTTCAAACTAAGATCACATAAACGTGACGATTAGGAAGTCGCTGTTGTTGTTGACTCAACCTGATAGGTATCACTGAATAAAAAGATCAATTTTCATTCTCGATCAATTCCAAAGCATATACATTAACCGAAATATCATTCAGTTTTTCGGATTTCATGATTTGTGTAAGTTTCATAGGGAATTCTAAACCTGTGGTTCTCAAAACTTCAGAATGTAAAAGATATGATGACGTACGACATGAATTTATAGCCACTGGATAAAGACAACTGACTACGCTTCAGAAAAAGCATGCATTATCCTTGTTCACAACGTTGACGCATGCTTTTTTCTTACTTATTTCCTACGGTGAACTAATGTAAGATGAACCACAAGTACCCATTTCAAATTTATTGATAGCTACTTCCAATAAGATAACCACTGCCTTCAAAGCTCTTCTCTTCTAAATAAAGTAAAATTTTGTTTAACACATTTTCTTTGAACCATTATGATAAATCTGTCGATATATCAATAATAGCATTTGGTGTACCGAAATATTTTCGTTCTATAATTTCACCGTCATTCGATTCACCCCAGAAAGTTATGTTCACTTTCAAAGTACGAAAATCCTTGAGAGTTTATTCTTGAAAAGAACTAGAGAATCATCTAAGAATGGCTCAACTCTATTTTTGCGAATTGCATTAATATTCCTCCATGGAATTCTATGATTATGTTTTTCGGTAAACCTCCGCCACTGTGTTGTTGTTGAGGAAAATATTTGATAAAACAACACATAGATTTATGTTGAACGATTTTGGCGTATATTTTACGTTTATTAGCTATTGTAAAATTGATTCGTTTCAATGCTCTGTAACAGGTACGAATATGCGAGAAAATCATTTTTTGCCATTTTTTAGAATTTGAAAGAGAATAATTTTCTTGAATTAATTTTTGGGTATGATCTATTTTCGTTTATTTACCAGTGAAATTCATTTTTGTATAATTTACACACACAGACAGGTATAAAAAATGTTATAGGAAATTGAATAATTTTTACCTAGATTTCAATAAGTTCAAATATTATAGCTGAATGGGTTTTTCTGGATTCCAATATTCCCTTTGATACTATAGAATATTCGCCTGTTATAATTTCCTCTATATAAGGCCTGTATTCTTCAGTCGCCCTCTTCGGTAAAAATACCACGTAGTCACCCAAGTCTAAGAGTACCGACTCTCCAAACGCAGAAGAAATGATTTTTGCCCCATAATATTCTGTAGGGCTGCTCGATAATAAGTTCGGATAACTTCTTCTTTGGTTTCCCTTCTAAGATAGTAACACACACTCAAACGGTAACTTGTTGGATCGAAAGTTTAACGATGCTGCTTCAAATGAAGTTGAAGTTCGAATGAAATTAATAAGAAACATTTCAACATATAAAATTATCAAAAGAAAGTTGTTTGTGGGGGATTTTGCGCACGACTTGCGGTCAGAAGATATGGAATAAGCATGAAGATAACGTTTGTAAAATTTCTTTGTGGTTTTTGAGAAATATAACATGATTCATAAAACGCTGTCGCTGTGACTCAGGGTCATCTGAGTGATAAGAGGCACTTGTTTTCGAACGGAATAATGAAATATATGGAATCCGACATTTGAATTTTATAAAATTGAGTCTGGTACGCCCCTGTACATTCGTTCAGGTAAATGAATTATTCAATGCAGAAATAATGAAAGCAATATTGGCTGACACGTACATTCTATATAAATTATTCATAACAGGAACTTTCAGAGATTGTCGCAATAATTATGCGAGAAACATGACTCTGATATATAACAGTTTGAATAGAACATAGCAATATTCCACGATTGAAAAATTTATGAACCGTATTTTTATCACTCTGATGAAACCCCTACTTCGATGATATCATATTTTGGGTCGTCTTTAGCCTAAAAATTAAAATAAAATGTAATTTTCATAAAAGCGAATTTTTTTTTAAGAGCCATGAATATAATGTTGTACTCCTACTATAGAGGTTCAATGCCAGAGCTCGATTTTTCAAAATTTTTTTTCAAATCTTGGTAAAGCAGAGAACATAGTGATGAAATCCTAATATAGATATAACAGGTTCAATTCTACATGCGGATTTCGTCAGTAGGAATTTTTTTTCAACTTGATATTGTTAGACTCCTAATACAGAGGTTCGATCCCTGCACTTGATTATTTAAGCTTGTCAGAGCCGTGAACATAGTGTTGGACTGTCAATATAGGTTCAATTTCACATGCAGATTTCTTCAGTGGGAATTGTTTTTAAAGCTTGTTAGTGTTGGACTTCTTATACAGAGGTTCGATCCCTGTGCTCGATTTTTCAATTTTTTTTTAGCTTGGTAGAGCCATGAACATTTCTTTCCTAATATGGATGTTGAATGCCTGCGCTCAATTTACTATGTTTTTTAAAATCAACTTTGGTACGTGAACGTAGTGTTCACACCTGCACCCATGATTCGACTCATTTACAAACGGAGCGAGCATTCCGACACCCAGAAGGTCATCGACTTGTCGCACGAAGCGAAGGCCTTGATCGAGTCTCGACCTGTCGCAGACAAGTCTCGAGCTGAAGTTGCTACACCTGCACCAGCGCGCGGACACGATTTCGTCGACCTTGAGATCATTGACCATACGCGCAGAAAAAGTAAACGATCTTGATCAAGTCTCTGTCGACCTGAAGGTCATTAATCCCACGCGGACAGCGAGCATTTCAATCGAGTCTTGACATGTCGTCTTGGAGGTCATTGATCCCACGCTCAGCGAGCATTCCGATCGAGTCTCGACATGTCGTCCTGGAGGTCATTGACCCTGACTTATTAGGTCAAGCCAGGCAGCGAGCCCGGGTCGAAAGGTCAAATGGGGTCAAGTTGAGCCATAATCCCTGTCATATAACTACTAACCTGCCTTTCCAAGCCATGTTGGGATTCATGGTTCTTAATTATCTCCTATTGTTAGCGCTGCGGTTCATAATGTTTTCTGTGATGTTGCCTATGAATATTAGTGGGAGACCAAATAAAATTCTTGAATCATTCCTATATAAATTATTAACATTTATAAGGTCTTATATGATCCTAACAAAATGTTCAACATTCTCGAGTGGAATTCATGATATAGAATATATCTCAACAAACTGAGTTTTAATCGGAAACATTTTCAGAATCGGCTATGGGAGTAAAAGTCGAAAGCCAGATCAATTCTTCAGGATTGAGCGAATGGATCGATACGTAAGTATGAATTTTGTTTGTAAATATGATCGGTCATAGGAAAGTATGATTCGAGTTTGTGTTCCTATTTCAAAATAAAAAACTATTGAGTTTTGATGAAACTTATTCAGTTCTATTTGATCAAGCCACAGTGTGGTGAAAAGCCGCGTCATTGATTCAATTATATTAGTTGATATAAAATTAATTTTAATTTATTTATAAATTTAAATATTATGACTTGAATATTTCTCATTATTCGATTTTGAATATTTGCGTAAATCGCAACAAATATTTCAGGAGCGCACTCTTGTGGGTAAGTCCAAAACTTTTGACCCATTTTTGCCCAATGTCCCATAATTGGACACACACGACTTGTTTCCGGTGTTCTGATAATGGAACACTTTTTTACCTCCTCCACGCCACGATCTGAACCAAAGATATCGCCTGAGGCGTCGATTTCGAATTAGTATGATTTTGGACATCGTAACGCGCGTTTGTAATATCATAGAACATTTTTTCACGCGTCGAGCAGGTATATAATTGTTTTATGTACGAGTGCATATAAAATAGCCGCCAAAAAGTAAGTATTTTAATTCATCTTTTTGTTAGGTTTGCACTCAAAATAAATTAGCATTATTTGTTTGGTTGGTTTTAACAATATGTAAGGTATTACAACAAAATAAATATTTATATTGTCTCGCACCACCCCTCAATTTTTTGAATGGCACCGTATAGTTTCAAGGTAATACACTGCAGAAGAAATAGCGCAGTTAGTTGAAACTGGAGAGTTTTGGGCAGCAGATATTTTCATCACTGCTGACGGATTAAAATCAGAAGAAGTTTCAGATGATGATGAAGCTCCAGCTAGAGGTGTTGACCATTTAAGTGGACGCTAGTTAGCCGCTGAAGCAAGCGCAAGGATTTTTAGACCAACTGGTACTGTGGAAGATACTACTCAGGATCAAGGATGGGATAGTGAAGACGATGTTCCTCTGGCACGGCTTCCAGAAGCGAGACGAAAACTTGAAAGGGAGTGGAAAAATCGTGATTTAGATCCAAAATTTCAACAGTTTATTTCTCTTGTAGTCAATAGAGAAAATATATATCCTGATGCGGTGACTTGCTTCGAAATTTTTTTTGATTTGAATTTTTGTAACTTCTGAAGAGATATGATTATTCTCTATGCCAATCAAAAAGGTAATCATAACGTTGAAATTAGTATTGAGGAGCTAAAATGTTTTGTAGCAATTTTATTTGTTTCGGGGCATCTACAAGTGTCTAGGTGGCGCATGTTATGAGAAACAGATACCGACACCTATAATCCTGCAATAGCAAATGCCATGAGACAAAATAGATTTGATTCGATTGAAAAATAAGTACATTATGCAGATAACTCAAATCTTCCATCTAAATTGGATGTCAAAGAAACAACTCGAGGAACATATAGCTACATGACGGATAAAACAACTGAGGTAACCATTACTTCGTCGAACGATAATCGTCCTGTGTCGACAATTAGCTCATGTGATCCTGTTAATCCCATAAACCAGGTCAATATAGATGGGTATCTACTGAAAAAAAATACCTCAACCTTTTGTTATAGCAAAATATAATAATAATATGGGAGGCATACATCGCTTTGATCAAAACATTAATAATTATCGGATTAGTGTGAGGTCGAAAAACTGTTGGTGGCCATTATTTGCATTTTGCTTGAACTCCATGATGCATAATGCTTGGCAGATAGAAAAAGAAATAGAAATAGAAATAGAAATAGAAATAGAAATGGAAATTGAAATGGAAATGGAAATGGAAATGGAAATGGAAATGGTGAAATCGAGACAAATAAATAATGGAAATTTCATTACGAAATGGAAATTTAATTTCTCATTCATAGAAAAGAAAATAGAAATAGTACAGAAATAGATAGAAATAGAAATAGATTTTGCTTGGAAATAGAAATGATAGCATAGAAATAGAAATAGAAATAGAAATAGAAATAGAAATAGAAATAGAAATAGAAATAGAAATAGAAATAGATTTATTCATGTTCACAACAAAGTTTTACAATACGTCAAAATAATTTTTAAGATATAATATCACAGCTACTGCAAGTCACTGTATTTTTAGTTAAAGTATAAAATTTAAAACAAATACATTTGAAAATATGAAATTTTAAATCATAGATGACAATAGATTCAAACAAAATCTGATAGGGAGATTTCTTCTGACAAGAACTCTTTCATATCATAGTATCTATTTTTTAAAAGAAAATTTTTGACTTTTAATTTGAAACTGCTTTCTGTTAATTCCAAAAGCTCCTTAGGGAGTTTGTTAATAAATAAAACAGAGTAATAGTTTTGACTAAATTTGCAGGATTCTAGCCTCGGTGTGTCGAGGACAAAGGTGTCTGCATTTCTAGTTTCATAATTATGTTCGTCAGAGTGTTTTTTAAGATTGTCTTTGTTTTTAAAAGCGGAACATAAGCATTCGTAAATATATAAGTTCGTAAGGGTAAAGAGGCCGAGTGATACAAATTTTTGTCTAACATGGTCCCTGTAACTGCGCCTTTGTAGAGCTAACAACCTCTGGGTGCGGCAGCTGTGACCCCAGCCCATGAGCCCGTATCTAAAGTGAGATAAAAAGAGTGTATGATAAGCCGAAAAAATAAATTCCTCCGGTACAAGGTCAAGTAACTTTTTGATAAAATAGATGTACTTTGTGACTTTGGAAGCTATAGCATCAATGTGTGAATCCCATTTAAGAGTTGGATCCAGAGTGAAACCGAGAAATTTAACACTACTGGAAATAGGTATGTTTTCTTCTTTACAATGAAAAAATATAATGCTAGATGTTTTTATTTAGCTTCAGTTGGTTTGCAATAAACCATTCTTGTAGCTGCAAGTCATGGTTTCTTGCCAGGTCCAACAGCTCCTGAATGGCTTTTATTCTTAAAAGTGTTGTATCGTCTGCAAAAGACACGAGATCTGCACCATGAACCGCACCGACCCAATCATTTATAAATAACAAAAAGAGAGTGGGTCCTAGCACAGATCCCTATGGCACCCCTGATGTCACATTTCTTGAACCAGATTTCTCTCCATTTAAGGAGATATATTGTTGCCTGTTTTTTGAATATGTTTCAATTAAATGTTAACTTTTAAGATTAAAGTTATAGTGCTTTAATTTACTTAGTAGAATATCAAAAGGCACGCAATAGACTGCCTTCTGAAGGTCATAAAATGTAACACCAACTAGATCACCGTTTTCTGCCCTTCGGTTATTAAGCGCAATAGGTGATTTAATGCCATAGAAGTTGATTTTTTGGCCTTAAGCTGTATTGGTGAAAAAAGAATATGTTAAAATTTTCAAAATGAGACACAATTTGATTTTTTAAAACTTTCTCAAAAATTTTCGACAGGACCGGAAGAAGTGATATCGGCCGAAAATTGTTGGGGTCGTCAAGAGGTCCTTTTTCGTGAAGAGGTATGATTTTGGCTATTTTTAGGATGTCTGGAAAAATACCTTCAGTGATACATTTATTAATGAGTTTTGTCAATGGTATATATATTTGATTTGTTACTAGTTTGACCAGCTCCACATTTAGTCCGGAATGATCACGTGATTTTCTATTTTTTAAAGAAAGAATAATATCTCGAATTTGAATATATAGAACTGGTTTGAAATTAAATTCTGGATAAGTTACTTTATTATCCAAAAAATCTTGAAATGATTTTGTAGGGGTAGGTAGTTCTTCCCTTATTTTTGATGGAATTTCTATCAAAAAATTCTTTAAGTCGTTTGGGTTAATTTTAGGTTCTTGTTTTTGTTTTTTAGAGTGTTTATTTGAGTTAATAACGTCTGCATATGCCTTGGGAGTATTGTTACTTTCATTTATGTATTTTTTGTTGAAATTCTCTTTTGCTTTATTTATTTCCGTTCTATAGTCACGACGAAAATTGTTTGCAATTTTTTTAAATCTTTATTTTCTGGAAAATTTCTGCTGAAGTATGTTCAAAAGTTTAAGTGCTCTCTCATCTTTTTTAATTTATCCGAGAACCATTTATTTGTGATAGGCTTTGTATCAATGAATGTCTTTATTGGGAAGACATTTTCTACTGCATTTGTGAGAGTGTTTGTAAATTCGAAAAATTTAGCATTTAAATCAAGGTTAGACCCTTCTAAAAAATCCCAATTTATCTTGTCTATAATATTAAAAAAGTTTGAGTTACTGACATACGTGTATAGCCTGAAAGATGATGGCTTATCTTTTTAAATGTTATCTATTTGAATTGATAGACTTACTGCGTAGTGGTCTGAGAGCCTGGGGTCAAAGTCACAACACTCATAAGGGCGGGCCACTTCGGAGTTAATTAAAAAATTGTTAAGACAATTATCAAGTCTAGTAGGTTCTTTTATTATTAGTGTATAGCCAAAAGAAGTGCATACATCCATAAGTGATTTGAATCTGTTGTTATCTGTGAAATAATAATAGTTTCTGTCTTAAAACGAGAACATTTATCAAATAAAATTTTCAATTTGGTAAGAAAATCCCCAAGCGGAGGACGCAGATATATAGAGGGTAGCCGAATTGTACGGAATTTCCTGAAATTCAGAAGAGAGGTTACCAATCTTCATTTAAAAAAGTATGCGCGTTGGTGGAGGAAGACTAAAATCATCTGAACCTTTAATTGAAAGGGTACATGGAAACATGCGATTTGATAGTTTGAATCACTGGATGAATCAAAAAAATGTGCTAGAAGTGCAATGTTAATCTGCATGAACAATTTAATAAAAATTTTCATGTTATATAAGCACATTTTTCTTCTTAATGCCTTTTATTATTATTAGTTTGTTATGTTTATAATATTAAAAGATTTACTTTGTCATGATGTATTCAATTCCCAGTGTTCCAAAATTGGAACAAATACCTTAAAGTAAAAAAACATAATTTTTAAATGGTATACAAAATTTTCACGTTATACGCCAAAATAATTGAAAAAAAATTAAAAATAAATTTTTTTACGAAATAAAATTATTCGGTCATAGATGTACTGAATTTTCACGTAAATTCGGGAAAAACGGGTTGAGAACGCTAAGTTAGCGTGCTTTGGAACCACATACGCCACAGTTGCAGAGTGGTCATTTCATGTCGGGTAGCTATGTATTCTCTCGACGGGATTCTGCATTTTTGATCCAAGCGGTGAATTGTTGGTTTCCAATATCCTTGGTGGAGGGCGCTTTGGGTTGTTATCCGAATAGTAGCTCCGTCAAGATTCGTATTGATGAACAATTAGAAATTTGTTAATTCACTCCGTCTCAAATAAGCTGCACTGTAAGATCTAATAAGATCGAAACAGTTATTTGCAGATGTTGAGTCGGTGTGACTTGACGATTTCTATAATTCACTGTTTTGATTGTGAGTGTAGAATTCTTGTCGGGAAATACATATAACCAGCTCCCTAGGAAAGTTGTTTGAAAATTTTTCGAATTATTGAAGAATAATCGATAAAATCCAACATGTGCTTTTCTGATAATATTTTTATGGATTTTAACCAAGTCACGGCGTCATCAATTCAAAATATGAATTTCACTTCAACTACTACATTTGAAATTGTAAACCACTGATTTTTCATACCTAATGAATTTTCAATTAATTCAACAAAAAATTTCAAACTGATAATTCTAATAAACTAAAAGTTCATATAAATTGAATTCTACATTAGTATAGCTTATAGATAATTCAACAGAAAAATTCAATATCATTAAGGAATGATTTAAATTATATAAACTACTCATTAGAACATAATCATTCTGTCATCCGTATTCTGCGGTTTAGCATTCCTTGGACAAATCCTTAAAACGGCAGAAATCAGTATATAAACTTGAAATTTGCTCAGAGATTAAATGAGTCTTATCAATTTCAAATTTTCACTCCATTAAAATATATCTCATTATTACCTCTCTTCAATTTCTTAATATCTCGTTTATATAGATGCCTACTTTATTAATAATGAAAAGATATTTTAGAATTATGGATTGACTGGGACTATACATGATGTAAATAAATGAACATATTAAGACAATGGTTTATAAAAACAATTTAAACATTTATTAAATAAAATACGCATGACCATCGTTTCGGTGAAACTTCACCTTCTTCAGATGCTAAATGCAAACTTTTCTCTGTTATATCGAATACAAGAAATAAATAGATCACAAATTGTGTAGAAGGGGTAAGTAGACGGATAGTTACAAATAATTATTAAGAAACGCATACCTCATTCTAAACAGTTCGGTAATTTTGAAAATATTCAGAAGGCGGCTTGTAGAATGATCAATTTGGTCATTCGATAGGAGACCTGAATGTTTGTATTCATTTATCTGTAATGATTCTAGAATATTAAGTTTGAATCCTCTACTTTTAGCATTTAATATATTAAATGCTGAATGTTAGGGAGTTGTTTCCTATTTAGAAGAATTTTTACTGTCTTGAAGGGGCGAAACGTTACATCAGGTGTAATCAATTTTGTTTGAATCTCTCAGGAACATGTGTTCTTATTTCATCTCTTATTGAAATTAACAATCTCTGTTAATCATTTTCAGGACATTGATGATCACCTTTATCCGTATGGCAGATTTATGGTATCGTTACGATTTCATTTTTAACATGACGAAATTGGCGAAAAAGCTTAAAGCTGCAGTGTCAGAAATCCATGAGTTAACCAACAAAGAAAGTATCACGTGAGATCTACAGTCCGGGATATAATAATCGTTTTTTTTTTCAACAGATGGTCAAGATAAGACGTAAACTATTCCAAGAAAAAATGGAGAGGCTGAAAAAAGGCGAAGAAATGGGCGAAGACGGTATTTTTTCATTATCTTTTCATTATTTGTTTTTTTCGTTTATTTACCACTTTTAATCGAATCCTTCAGCTAGGTACTTTCAATTGAAATAAATTTTTTATAGATGATAACAGTTGCCATATCATGTGATATAGTATTTTGAATCGTTTCAGAACCCCAAAAATGATTTCAGTAATCTTGTAAGGCCTCAGTATACATATTATGATATAAGTGTTCGCCAAGGTAAATACTTAAAAACCACAAAATTGTTTATTTCATGTTGCTGAATTCATCTAATCTGGAAGATCTTTTTTACGATTGTTATGCCTTATTATATTAAATAACCTTCGTGCGTACTTACAGTCATAATTTAACCATTCTTCCAGAGCTACACGAAAAGAAAACTTTCTTGAACGTTCTACTTCAGCTTACTCACGAGGGCATAGAAATGACCGACGAAGAACTCAGACAAGAAGTTGACACGTTTACTGTCGAGGTAAGTGAATATGAGTCGACTTTAATGTGGATAGAAAAACTAGGTCCGCACCTCCAAATTCATATGACTACGAATCAACAAATACTTCCATCTTAAGTAAGAAATTCTGAATCATATCAATGAAACCTCTGTCACATTAAAATATGGGCATCTTTGAATCACTTGACACCCTGCTCACACACCATTCGACTGCGGCTAATTCGTATGTTTCTCAGGGTACTGAGAGCACAGCAACGACCCTCAGCTTCTGTTTCACGATGCTGGGTATGCATCCAGAATTACAGGTAACTAATTTTGATTGTCCTACGTTTCCGGTGTAGTTGTGCTTTTATTCACAGGAGAAAATTCGAGAAGAAGTACTCGACATTCTTGGCGAGGACAGGGATGTCATTCCTGAAGATATGTCACGATTGAACCTACTGGAAAGATTCATTAAAGAAACCCTTCGTATATTTCCAGCTGGTCCTCTAGTTATTAGAGTTGCCGACAGGAATGTAGACCTTGGTGAGTTCGATCCGAGAATTTTCATGTCTTCTGTAGTTTCTATCCCTACTTCTCACTTTGATAGTACAAGGCACAAACAATACACTGAAATTTGCAAATAGCAGAAATGTTTCATAGTCATCCGTGAATTTTCGTTTCTTCTTCGATTTCTATTCCTATTTCTAACTTTGATAGTACTGCAAATCTCTATGAAATGCAATAGATGTCCTTATGCTCAGGATGTAAAATTACCCGGAAGACAGAACCAAAGGAATACAATAAACTTTGCAAAAAAGGTTGAAATATATTCTAAATAGAATACATCTATTGAGGTCTTCATTTTTGAGGAATAGGTATGGAATATTCTGGTCCAGATAGGCATACTCTATAAATGTTAAAACAGAAACCTTAATCAATATTAAAATAATGTCTATGAACAAAATTTACACGTTTATTAAAAAAAATACGCAGCACGAACGTTTCGTTGAAACTCCACCTTCTTCAGATGCTAAATGCAAACTAAATATATTTCTCCGTTATATCGAATACAAGAAATAAAAAAATGACAAATTGTGTAGAAAGGGTAAATAGAAGGATGGTTGAATAATTTGTAGAAGAAGAAAAACCCAGTCTGAACAGCAAGTTAGATAATTTGGTAATTTTGAAAATATGCCTGTAGTATGTTCAATTTGGCTATTCAATAAGAGATCTGAATGTTTGTATATATTTATCTGTAATGATTCTAGAAAATTGAGTTTATTTCATTTACTTTCGGTATTCAATATTTCAAAATTGAATATCAGATTTTCTTGAATATTAGATTGAATGGTTTGCATAATGTGAATCCGACTTTCGATTAATAGAGCTACGTTTATGTTCTGAAATGCTGATCTGAAAGTTCTACCAATGTAAAACTCATCACAATCACCACAATTAATTTTATAAACTTCTGATTGATTGTTTTGGGAACTTTTGATTTATGATTTTTTATATGATTTCCGGTACGGTAAGCAAAGTTGATATAGTGCTTCGATAAAAGCTATTTGAGTTCTTCACTTGAAGTTCTGATATAAGTTGGAGGCTGTTATATCTAGTACCAGTGAAACAACATATAATATCATCCACATATCTAAACCAATGAAAGAATTGTCGACTAACAGGGTGACTATGAATCAACTGTTCCAAATTATCCATGAATACTTCAGCCAACAAAGGGCTCAGAGGGTTTCCCATAACTGAGCCTTCAATTCTACTATAAATCCGATCATTAGAACCAAAATAATTCTGTTCAAGACATAATTTCAAAAGAGACAATATATCTTATTTATGAAAGGATTAATGAGATTGCTTCTAAGGAACTCAGTCTGGAAAAAAGTGGCAAAAGAATATTTTCAATTTCACTGACTATATCGTAAGAGTATTTGATTGAGAATTTACGATGAAATTTGCAATAATTTCGAATGATTTCTATTAGAAAATGCGACAGAAACACTGAAGGTACTGTATGGAATGACACTACTGGTGTGATTGGATAGTGGGTGAACTTAATTTTCTATAACCATTACAGATAAATGAATACAAACATTCAGGTTTCCTATTGAATAGCAAAATTGATCATACTACAAACTCCCTTCTGAATCTTTTCAAAATTACCGAACTACCTGACTAGCACTTGAGAATAATAGTATGTAGTAGTTTATTCAGCTAGTGAAATAAAATGTTGATTCTGTGCTCTTCGAAAAGTAAATATTTATCGTGATTCAAGAAGAGATCTGCGCACTAAAATATATCAAAATACGCAGAAAATTTTCGTCCATCAGAAAATCGAATCATTGTTGAGAGGAATACTATTTTTGTTGGAGAAAAATCGATTCAAAACTCTGTAGTTCGCGAATTTTAAGGTGAGGAGAAACAACATCTGGTATGAATTGGAATCACCAAAGTGCCGGTGTTTTACAGTGACGTGCCTCGAAATTCTTGTTTAAAATGTTGCTCGAAAAATTATAAAATGGAATGTACTATATGTAAGCAAACTAGACATGCTACAAGGGAGCAAAAGTTACCGATTATAAGCTGTGACTCGTACAAGGATTGCATTTGCATAGATTGCAGTGTTTGAGTGCAACAGAACTTAGATGCTTCATCAATCTACAGAAAAGAGTATTAAAATTTCATTGTGGAAAATGTAGGAAAATTGAAGTAGCTGAAATCTTACGGAACACAATCGAAGACAAAAAAGAAGATTATCAGACTATTGCAGGAGAAAGTAGCCGATTTGGAGAAAACCAAGAGTCTTTTTCGTTACAGTTTTGAAGCAATCCACTCATGCACCAGCAACGCGAACGCTAAGACAAAACATGCCGGAGGTAATTGTTAAGCCAAAAAAAACTTAACTTAGTCAACAGACTAAGAAAGACGTGGAAAAAAATATAAATCTGTCAGAGCTGAAAATAGGAATTGCAAACATAAAAACTACTTCAGCGGGAAATATGGTATTCAAATGCCCAACTAAGGATGATTGCGAAGTACAATACTGAAACAGGCTCTGGATCAAAAATTTAAAAGTGGTTACTACATTGATATGGCAAATTAGAGGAAACCAAGATTGAAAATAATTAACGTAGTAGGAGATTATAGTAGTGTTGAAATTGTTGAATTCTTGCAGGTGCAAAATAACATAAAGGGGGAAGTGGAAGTCAAATATATTTGGAAAAATAGAAGTGGCACAAAAACAGTTTTTTGTGAATGTTCACCAAGTCCCTTCCAGCAGATCATTAATTTCAAGAAAGTATGCATTGGCTAGGAGATGTATATGGTGTACCAAGATTAACAATTGTCAAGGATACTACCAGAAGAAAAGCGAATGCAAAAATAAAGCAACATGTCCGATATGCTCTGAAAAACATGAAAAAAATGCCTGTGATAAAAGAAAGAAGTTCTGTAAAAATTGCAGTGAAAATAATGAGAAGTATAAGACAAGCTACGCCACTGACCATGACAGTTACTATTTGGAATGCTCATCACTTAAAGGCCATATTGAGAGGCTCAAGAGTAAAACAAGTTGTTAGAGTGCATATTGTAAAATTTAAAATAACCTTTATTGCTTTTTTTTATGGATTAATTTCAAACCGATATATTGAATAACTTAGAGGATGAAATAACTGCAACTACGTTGGAGAATATCAAGGAAGTGGAAGAATTCACTGGAATTATTGAAGGAATCAAGGACCCTATAGTATTACAGATTTTACATTTCAATATAAGGAGTGCATTCATGAACTTCGATGAATTTCTGGTGTTTCTGAGTACTATTGATCTGGATAGCATTAACATTATTGTATTGGGTGAGACCAGGTTTGTCAGTGATGTTAAAGATTTTATCTTTTCGGGATTTATGACAGTTTTCAATAATAGCATGGTTAATAAATGCGATGGAGTTTTAATATTCGTAAAATGAAACATCAACTACATCATTACACATAACGCATAACCCCAGACTGGAGTTATTGTAAGTATAATTACAATGAACTTGAATTTTAGAAAATATAACATTTTCGTATCCTATGGATATCCCTCTGTAAATGGAGCTCTATTTATAGATGACTTAGAGCACTGCATTTCTAACATAACAAATCAGGATGTTGATATACTTATTGGTGATTTTAATTATGATATTCTTGATGAAGCTGATGTAATCGCAGGCAAATATATTTTTGTTTTGATGTCCTGTGGATTTAATCTCTCATAAACATGCATACTAGAGTTATGCCAACTCCAAAATAGTGTTTAGATCACATTTTTGTTAGAAAAAATGCAAAACATAATGACAAGAATATTTCTGAATCATATGTAATAAATTCAAATATCACAGATCATTATCTCGTTTGCCTACCAATAAGAAAAGTAAATATCAATATTAAAGAAGCTGTAATCGTTAAAACAGTCAAACACTTGACACGGACAAACTTGAAATGAAAAAAATCCGGACACCCTACTGCGTAACACATGGTGCATTCAGTTCAACCTCGATAGGAAATACCGGAACAAGGAAATTGCGATCCTCTCCGATAGCCAAGCAGCCATCAAAGCGTTGAGCTCTTATAACATCAAGTCAAAGATGGTTTGTGAATGCCTAGATAAACTAAACGATCTGGGCAGGAACAACAAAGTGATCCTCCTCTGGGTGCCGGGGCACGTCGGAGTGAAGGGTAATGAACAAGCAGACACCCTGGCACGAAAGGGTGCGTCAACGCCACTAATCGGGCCAGAGCCTTTCTGCGGACTTGGAAAATCTTACTTCCAAGAAGAACTCAATAAAGCTGAAGAAGCAATGAGAGCAACATACTGGCAAAGACTTCCAGGACTGAGGCAGGCCAAAGATCTCCTCGGAAAGTTCAACCGAGCAAGATCGAAGACACTGATTAACCTCAGCAAAACTAGTCTAAAGACAATCACAGGATTTCTTACGGGGCATTGCAGACTCAAAGAACACCTAAGGAAGCTAGGTTTAGAGGGGGACAGCACCTGCAGATTCTGCAAGGAACGTCCAGAAACACCTCACCATATAGTGATGGAGTGCTGTGCTGTGCACCATGAAAGACTGAACACACTGTGATCATACCACCTGACTGTAGAAGAAATACCACGAATAGACCCCCTTGAAATCCTCAAATTCCTGAAGGTATTGAGGCTTGAGGGGCTACTGTAAAACGAGAACACATCGAGAAGCAGAAGAAGATGGGGCACAATAGATCTAATAAGGTCGCAGCGCATCGGTCACCATCCAAACATACCAATACAATACCAATACAATACCAATACTGCGTAACACTAGGAATGATAAAACCCTCCGGCGCATGTGCATGTCTTCAATATTTTTTGAATGTTCTATATAAATTAAAAAGCTACACATTAAATGCTATTATTTTATTTCATTATTGTGAAAATCGGTTTAGGTTTAATATTTATAGATAGCACCACATGTCGATGGACAAAAAAATTTAAAAAACGCTTTAATGTTTTTATACTTCTGGGGAAAAATTTTTGAGAACACTTCTCATGAAATCATATGTGTTTTATCGATATTCGTTGGAATTTTTAAAATCGGACAAGCTACTAACTTTTTGTCGTGAGACTATAACCCCTTAGCTTCGCCTCGGGGTAATAAGTGAAAATGATTGGGACAATATAGTTAGCATTCAAGATCCTACTTCAGCATATGACAAATTTATAAATTACTTTTCTCACTTAATCAGGGCATGCGCTTCAACAAGGACTGTATACCCTAAAAGAATTTAAAAAATCAGACCTTGGATTACAGAAGGAATCATAATTTCTATCAAACATAGGGATAAGCTCAAAAAAACAGGTTAACGCTAACATAAATAACCAATTATTATTACAGGTGTATAAAACCTATAGAAATAAACTTAATGAACTGATAAGAGTGAAGAAGACTAGTTATTACGCAGAAATAATATCAAATTGCTCAAACGACACGAAAAAACTCTATAGATTTGTGAGAGAGGCTACAAAAGAAAGTCGTGGTAAAACAAATCATGATATTCTTATAAAAAATAGTACTGGGAGCCAATTTATAGATGATAAGGAAATGACAGAGTACTGTAATCACCACTTCATTAAAATTGGTAGGGATATGGCATCCAGTGTACCGGTGCCATCTCACAACACCAACATACACTACCCACCTGTCCAAAATTCAATGTTCCTTCAACGTGTGGAGGAGTGTGAGCTCATAAACCATATCAACTCTTTAAAATCTTTCGCTGCACCTGGATTATACGGAATAACATTAATTGTCGTCAAGAAATGTAGTGAATATATCGTAAAGCCACTTGCACACATAATCAATCTGATTTTTTATCGTGGAATAATCCCCGAACAGTTTAAATCTTCAATCGTTTCACCAATATACAAAAGCGACGTTAAGGTTCAATTGAAAATTATAGGCCAATTAGTCTCATGAATGCATTTGAAAAAATATTCGAAAAGTGTCTCAAAATGAGATTATATGATTTTCTGATGGATAATAATATACTAAGTGAAAAACAGTTTGGCTTCATAATAGGTGTAGGTACTAACGAGGCCACGATGAAATTGTTTCAGCAAATAAAAACTACCTCAGACAATGGTGATGAATGTATAGCCGTTTTTCTTGACTTGGCCAAAGCATTTGATACGGTTTCCCATACAGCCCTCCTTGATGTATTTGAAAAATATGGTGTTCGGGGAAAAATCAGAAATTGGAATTTCAATCGTGAAAAATTGGTTAGATTATAATGTTATAATGTTTCTAAAACATCTTATATAGCCTTTTCCCTAACAGACATAAATCGACCTAGCTACAACAAACTAAATATTCGGAATACGACATGTCACATAGTCTAAAAAGACAAAATACTTGGGAATACTCATTCATAAAAATTTGAAGTGGATATCCTTACCAACAAAGTAAGACGATTTATTCACAAGTTTTACGAATTAAGAAAATTTCTCACACAAAAACTTTTATTTACCCTATATAAAGCACTAATAGAATCTGTTCTGAGGTATGGGTTAGTCGTCTGGAGTGGCCTTTGCAACACTGCTTTACGCCCTTTGAATGTATTCCAAAACTATATGGTGAAAGTAATTACTCGAAAAACCCGATTACATCCGACAAGTCTATTGTATAATGAAGAAGTACTTAACATAAGATCACTTTACTACCATGCATGCTGCGTTTACGTGTACAAGCATCAGCACATGATAAAATTGCCACACATTGTCATGCAACGAGATCAAATATAAAAAAAGTTCTCACAACTCCATTATGTCTTTGCCAGGCTAGTCAAAGTTACTTGACGACCATAGCGACAAAAATTTTTGATTTGTTGCCGAAATAGGTGAAACGCTGTACAACAATCATAATGTTTCAGAAAAAATCTAGGAGTGTCATTGGGGGACATTCAGATGTGTTTGTGGGTATCCTGTGATTCCATGTTTGGGGAATTATGGGCTTGGTTTCATCTTTCCCAGTGTTTAGCATGGTGTTTTTGAATTGTTGTTTTTTTTGTTTATTGAGTCGGTTGATTTTTCTTTTTTTGTTTTTTATAGCATTGTATTGTGTTTTGGTAGAATAGTTAGTTAGCATACACCGGTTTCACCTAGGTGCAATATAGACTATTTACATTGTAATCATGTCTTCTATAATTTGCGTAGTTAGCAATGTAATTTGTGATTTGAAATTTGTAATCAAAGGAATTAAAAGAATATACTCGAATGGGTTTCTCCTCTTTTATTTACTATTATTTGTAACCATCCTTTTATTTACTCTTCCTACACAATTTGTCATCTATTTATTTCTTGTATTCGATATCGGATCGGACGTCCGACTCGGATGCACGAGCAGTGCGTCCTACCAATCGGACCGATTTAAAGTCTGATCCGACTACTTGAAGGCAAGCCGTGCATTGTTTTTGCAAAGTCTACCGCAAACAAACTGAAAATTTGACTACCACGGTCGAAAAATATCCCTACTTGTGACATTCAAATAAAATCGGACGTATTTTGTCGGCAGTGTGCGCTAGTGGTCTGATTTGAAATCGTTTCAGACAATCGGATCCAATTATAGTAAATGTGTGGCCGGCCTTAGGGTACTTACTACTATCGACGTTTTTTTGTTGATAAAATACTTCTTATCATCGAATAATATGACCAGAGAGAAGATGGGCTTCTTTCCTTAGAAAAGCATTCAAAGTAAGCCAACAATACTTTTTCATGAGTGATATTCTTAATTTTTTCAGTAGAACACTATTTTTTACACCGATTAAACGCTATTTCATATACACTCCGTAATTTTCTTGGGGAACCCACGATATTTCGCCTCATTTCTTCCAAGTCAGAAGGTAAAGTACCAGTTTCAGAATCACTCATTATTATAAATTACATTCAATTCTACGTGACAATTATGTTTGGCAGCAGATAAATAAATATTGCCGTCAAAGAAATGGCAAAGCATAGCTCAGTATACAAAAATAGTTGCTATTGTGACATGTCAAAAATGCACTTTTTATTTTTCGAAAATGTATTGATATAAATGCCATCAAATAAAATTTTGTATGTAATATGAATCATACACAATCATTATGGTATACGCCGTGTAATCGGGCTCGGCTACGCCTCGCCCAATAACATTCACGACTTGTACCATAATCATTGACTTTATGATCCTTATTACATAAATAACTATTATAAACAATTTTCTCAATATATTCAATAATTTACATCATGTATCGGCCCAATCAATTCAAAGCCTCATTCAATAAACACCAAGAGAAAGATTAATATATATTCTTCACTGGGCATTTTCTGAAATAATACATCGCAATTGATACCCTCTTGCCCAGGATCTAAGACTTTTGAATATAGAACATCCAATCACGTGAGTTAAGAATGTTCCCAGATAATCATCTAGATGTTCTAGTCCAGATATATCCTGAAATGTGCCATAAGTATATCCAACAAATATGTTGAACCATCAAGATGGTACACAAAAGGAATATTGAAGGAAGATTCGTTTCTGTTTCGAATTAATTTTGATCTAGTTCACAGATATTCCACATAGACTTTTATAGATATTATTCATTTGAATCCCAAACTTCCTCAATATTCGATTATTTGTTGAATGTTTAATGTTGTACGTGACTCACACAGTTGACATAAATTTTTCAGGAGAACATCAGATCCCGGCAGGGTGCGCGATGCTTCTGCCTATCATAGGACTACATAGAAACCCAAAAATCTGGAAGGATCCTTTGAAATTTGATCCCGATAGGTTTTTACCGGCTGAGATGGCGAAAAGGCACCCTTACAGCTATCTACCCTTCTCAGGTGGAGCAAGAAACTGTATAGGTAATTCAGATTCATTTTCCTGGAGAAGACAATGCAAATCTTCAAATAAGATAAAGATATTAAGACATTTTTCCTCGAAGTAATACATTCTCTCAATTAGGAGATTCCGAACCTATGGTAACTAGCTATGCTTGAAGTGACACTTTCCAACCCAGAAGTGGCCTAAACAGCCATAAGTTTTTCACAATTTTCATGGTGGAATCTAATGGCTATTTTTAGTCTAACAAGGCAACTGAGCATAAAATAACTATTCTCGAATTAATTACCTTCTAATTGCTTCTATTAATTCACAAGAAAATGTAATTGAAGAAATTTTGCCAATAACGTAAAATATCCTATCAATACTACTCGTATTAACTAAAGTAATGTAATCTGCTATTAACTCTTATGTGGTGAAATATCTTCAAAATAATAATTTCATTGATGATCGTCAATACCGTTTTCAATGTTATTATTCAACAGGTGACTTACGCTCCTTTCACACGGTGAGTCTCACGTCTCTCGCTCTCGAGAAAGAGGCAGGCTCTCATCACAAGAATTCATTCAGTCCAATGGACTTTTTCAGACGGAGAGCGGGAGCTGCCACGTCTGGCGAGCGAGAGCTCTCACGTCTCCTGTATCTCGGGACGGGGAGCCGCGTCTTCTACACGAAAGGTCACAAGTTAACAACACTACATAAGTGAGCGTAACGCGGGACTAGGACAAAAATAAAAATTTCACTATTTCGAGCAAACTCATTCAAATTTCTTTTTTGTAAGCTTTAGTGATAATTTAAAATTTTTTCTCTGACTTCTACCGTTCTTGAGATAATTATATCACGTGATCGACCCGAAGGTTATAGTCATCAGAGTTTTCGAATCTGATATGTGTGGGCTTCCATACGAGGAGCTCTCGCCTCTCGTCCCCTGTTGACAGACACTCATCATCATGCCAGATTACGATGTGGGATTATTGATTTGTGCTGTACGCAACCGACCTGCTTTTGGGTTAAAAGTCTCGACATGTACAAGGACCGAAACGAAGTCATAAAAAGTTGGATGAAAATCAATAAATGAAATATTTTTTGATCCAGTCTAATTTCTTGGTAATGCGTGGCAAAAACTCCTGTTTCATCGCGTGTTTGATTGAATGGATGTACTCAAACTATTCTTGATCATTTGCGTTTCTGTCATCGAAGTTTGTGTCGACGGTAGAGAAGGTATATGGCAACAGCTCTCGTGCGATCCATTATACGAAGGAGCCAGGAACTAAAACGGCCGAGAGGTAGGAGTAATAAACGCTCTTGTATAGGATCGAGAGATGTGAAACTACCCGTGTGGAAGGGGCTCACTCTTCTTTGTCACACATGTTTGGACAAGCGTTATCAAGATTCATAAATAATAATTTTGAAGGCCTTCCGCCCAATTTGGCATGAGGTGCTGCTATTGAATCTTGAATCTCACGCTCTTCCCCAACAACTATGCAGCCTGATCGAAAGCAAATACGAGTTTCGATATTTGACGCTCGGACCTACATAGTTTTAGCGCCACAAGGGCCGATCTGGTCACCGTCATTTTCTTCATCAAAATAAATGATCTAAATTCGACTAGAAACTAAACTAACAGCTTCGCTGAAGACAGTACTTCACTAGCGTCCACCATCAACAAAAGGACTATCAGTGCGCACATTCATCTGACCAATAACAACAACAAAAATAATAAAAGTACTGAGCAAGATGAGACTCAAGGTCGCTTGAGATCAATTCAAACTGCGTATCTGATAATTCAGTTACTCTCCGTGGCATCACACAGACCACCAGTTTCTCAAGAAAAGTTTTGCTCATCGATCCTCAATGAATGATTACGCCAAGTAATAAACTCCTTTTTTTAGAAATTGTCATTAGTTTCTATTTAATCTGGCACATAATCTTTCATACCGTATCCAGTTTGAAAAAAAACTTTTTATTGAATTGAGATTTTGTTTTCAAACTCAAACCAGCTTCTCGTCTATTTAGGTTACCAAGTTTGAAAACTAATGCTTCAACAGTGCGCCCTTTAGCGTGTAAACAATATTTATTTTCTTCCCTGTGGTTCTACTCCCTGAACAAATCGTACAAAAACTGATATCATTTAAGTTGACATAAAAAACTATCCACCAACCAACTTACAAATCTATTGCTCTAAATTTGTGCTGTTTATCGCGAAAAAAAAGGTTTATTTTCTTGCTTTGGGGGTCAGTTCGCACTAAAACCAAACCACTCCAAGAAATCATATGAAACTATCTACTAACAAGCTTTTAACCCTATTGCTTCAAAAGAGCTTCATTTACCATGTTAAAAAGATTCATTTTATTTCCCGGGGGTCAACCCCCCAACTAATTCGTACGAAAAATGATTCCATCCAATATATCACACGAAACTACGTACCTACAAACTATCAACCTTATTGCTTCAAGATTGCGCCGTTTATCGTGTAAGCAAGATTTGTTTCCTCTTCCGGGGGTCAAGACCCCAACCAATTCGTACCAAACGATATCATACGAAACTACATACTTACGATTTTTTGAACCTATTGCTCCAACATTGCACCCTTTATCGTGTAAACAAGTTTAAAATACATAACACATACATACATTCATACGAACGGAAAACTTTCTTGGTCCCTGGTCCAACTTTGCTGATCGCACTCATTTCAATAAGCAGATTTTCAAAGTGAAAACCTGCTAAAATCTGTTCACGCTAAAACAATCCTTCCTCCGATGAACGAGTGAAAAATTTGAGTAGTAGGTGCAAGTACTGTTGTGGTGCAGAGCTCCAAGAAAGAGAGCAGTTTTCTGATACTGGACGAACTTCAGCATTATGAAACCTCGAAAGCTACTTCAGCATCAACAGATTTTCACCATGAAAAGATAACTAAGATTCAATGCAGTTGACTTGGTAATAGTGGAGACGTATTCATGACAGAATAAATTGCAGTTGATGCCAGTTCCTAAAAGTTACATCTTACTGGTTGGCTTGATAATTTTTTTCTCCAATAAGAATTATTGACGATCGATGAAGAACTTGGCCGCTTTTGTCTAGCTGATATTAAAACCTACCAAACTATCATATCCCCAATGTCGCTATGATCCCAAGGATAGCTTGCACAAAACTAGATAAACATATAGATGCACTGAAAAATAAAGTAACTAATCATTGTTAAAACTACAAAATTATAATCATACTGCATCTTCCTTAATCTACTTCTCCAAAAACTTTTGAATATTTCATGATCTGGTTATATGTTGAGTTCGAAAAATTTTAATCAAACTGAATCTGCGGAAGTTTGCTTCCCACGCAATTTTTCAATTTTCTAGGTTACAAATACGCAATGATGACGATGAAAACCACCCTCGCTATAGTTTTGAGAAAATTCATCCTGAAGACAGAGTACAAGACGATAGAGGAGATCAGGTTGAAACTAGCCATAGTTATGAAGCCTTCCGACGGTTTTAAAGTATCTGTGCTATTGAGAGAATGAAGAATATGTTTATTTTTTCCCTTTATTCAAATAAAAATGAAGAAAAATCTATTATTTGATTTTTGTATGTTTATATCTTATATAAAGAAATGAATGCTTTTACTAATATATATATTTATATATATATATATATAATAGATAGCAGGGAGAAATTGGATTCAAACAGCTCAAAACAGAAAAACATGGAAACTACTGGAAGAGGCCTACATTCAGGAGTGGATGAACACAGGCTTAAGAAGAAGAAGAAGAAGATATATACATACATATATAATATATATATATATATATATATATATATATATATATAATATATATATATATATATATAATATACTATATATATATATATATATATATATATATATATTAAAACAATGGTTAAAAATAACAATTTACATATTTATTATAAGAAATAACGCATGACGCACGTTTCGGTGGAACTTCACCTTCTTCAGATGCTAAAGGCAAACTCCAGTTTGCCATTAGCCATCTTCAGGAGAATTAGAAGGGAAATAATTCAGATACGTGGCCTCAATCTGCCTACTCCACGAATCGAATTAGGAGGAATCGGAAACAACACGATTGCGTGGTCTCAACCTGCCTACTCCACCAACCGTACTGCTTCCTGTCAACTCTGAAGTCTCAACCTGCCTACTCCAACTGCATTATTTCCCTTCTAATTCTCTTGAAGATGGCTTCGCAAAAGAAGCCGAAACATCGAGATTTTTCAAATCTTTTACGTGGTTCATTCCGAGAACCTAGTTTTTCAAATATATACCTATATATATGAATATATATATATATATATATATATATATTATATATATATATATATATATATATATATATATATATATATATATATATATATATATATATATATATATATATATATATATATATATATATAATATATATATATATATATATATACAGGGCTATTCAAATTCGAGTATATGCATGGGGATTTCGATAACGGTAAGAGATAGAGGAATGGTTAAATGAGGGCTAAGTAGAATATTTCAGAGGTCAGTTATATGGATAAGAAAAATCTGATCTAGCGCCTTCAGTTCTGGAGTTATATAGAAAAAATCGAAAATTTCGAAATTCTTTTTTTGCCTATATCTTTTTATTTGAGGAATTCTTTTCTAAACAATTTTCATTTTGCCATTGCCACTTTTTCTAGGCTATCTAAATATCTGAATAAAAATTATATACAGGGTGTCGTATAAAATAGGCCACACTTAAATTTTAATTTTCAAATACGGGCCAAAATTTTTTATTGCTTTTTTTGAATGCCAAGAGTCATGTTTTATATTGACGTAGTATTTTCATCTGAATTACAGAGTGCTGGAAATATTGAACTATTGACAGTAAAATTTCAAAATTTTTTAAAAATTTCAGCTCTAATTAATAAAATATCATAGAATAAGGTAGGGAATGCCTAGGATTTGGCAGATAATCAACATTATTCGACGAAGAATGTCTTCTCCAAGAATTCATCCACATTTCGGTTCACACAACCCATGATCGATGTACGAAAATGCGAAATTCTTCCTAGTACGTGAATGTGCATATATTCATTGCCTAAACAAAAAAATGTTCTACTGGCAATCTTCATATTACAGACACCAATTTGGAAATATTTCATTGATACTCACTTTTCGAACTACCTACATTTTTCAGCAAATTCATGGGCATTCTGTTGCTATATACAACAATTATGATTAAACTATTTGAATTCTCATAGTATGCTACTTCACTTGTCATTATTTTGACATTTTCTTGGAAAATATCGTTGATATTTAATGAAAAATCTGTTAAAACTGAAAATGAGCTTCCCCATACAGCAGAAAAGAGATATATGATTAACGTTTTCTACAGAAATAATAGGATCATTTATCTTTCCGCTTGACTTTTTTTATGGGGCATACTAAAAAATAGAATATATCGAAACGAAATTGAGAATATAGAAGATTTAAGAATTAAAATCATGAACGCTTGCGCATCACTACACCGAAAAGATATTTCAGAGCGAATAATAACTTAAAAAAACGACTAAATATCTGGAACGAGAAGGTCGTCAATTCGAACATTTATTTTGATTATGATTACTTATAATGACTTATTTCAATTCTAGATAATAACTAAACATGTTCTTGTGTGATAAGTTATAAAATATGAAAACCTATATGATCAAATACAATGTTATATTTGTGACAGATTATGTTTGTGAGTTCTCAGCAGAATTCATACAAGAGATCTTCCTCATACCTACTGAGGTGAATCGACATGGGGATCAATAATTATTCTACCAATGCTACATTATGGTAAAGAAATAAAATGTCTCTCAGGAATAATGATTTTATTCTATTGTTATTCCGAACAAGTAGTGAGACTAGATAATCTGGAAATACTGAAATTCATTTTTCTTAAGGAATCAATTTGTCTGATTCACCTCTCATTCTCTGATATTATTCAATTAGAGTTGTTATGGAATTAAAAAATTATGAGATATCACTAGTATTAGTTCAATATTTCCAAAACACTTCATGATTTATATAAAAATAAAACACCAATATAAAACATATATAGGTATTTCGAAAAGTGAGTCACAATGAAATATTTTCAAATTGGTGTCTGGAGTATGCAGATTGCCATTGGAAGATTATTTTGTTTGGGCATTGATTATATGCACATACATGTACGTACTGGGAAGAATTTCACATTTTCTTACATTGATCATGGGTTGCGTGAAATGGAATGTGGATGAATTCTTGAAGAAGACATTTTTCGTCGAATAATGTTGATTATCTTCCAAATCCTAGGCATTTTATATCTTATTCTATGATATTATTTTAATTAGAGCTGCAATTTCAAAAAAATGATGAAATTTTACTGGTAATAGTTCAATATTTCCAGAACACTCTGTAATTCAGATGAAAATACCACGTCAATATAAAACATGACCCTTGGCATTCAAAAAAATGCAATAAAAAATACAGGTCCGTATTTGAAAATTGAAAGTTGAGCGGGGCCCAATTTATACGACACCCTGTATTTAATTTTTATTCAGATATTTATATAGACTAGAAAAAGTGGCAATGGCGAAGTGACAATTGTTTTGAAAACAATTCATTGAATAAAAAGATATAGGCAAAAAAAGTATTTCGAAATTTTCGATTTTTCCTATATAACTCCAGAACTAAAGGAGCTAGATCAGATTTTTCTTATCCATATAACTGACCTCTGAAATATGCTACTTTGCCCCCATTTAACCATCCCTCTATCTATTACCGTTATCGAAATCCCCATGCATATACTCGAATTTGAATAGCTCTGTATATATATATATATATATATATATATATATATATATATATATATATATATATATATATATATATATATATATATATATATATATATATATATATATATATATATATATATATATATATATATTATATATATATATATATATATATATATATATATAATATATATATATATATATATATATATATATATATATATATATATATATATATAATTATACATATATATGTATATATATATATATATATATATATATATATATATATATATATATATATTATATATATATATATATATATATATATATATATATATATCTATACATATGTATATATATAGTATATATATATATATATATATATATATATATATATTATACATATATATGTATATATATATATATATATATATATATATATATATATATATACATATATATGTATAAATATATACAGGGTGTCCCACCGGGAAAGAACGCACTCTGTATATGGAAAACTACACATAGAAAAATTTTGAAAATTTGACAGTATACTAATATCGATAGGGGCACTTCGACTAAAATATTTTCAAGATGGTGGCACTTCCGGTTATACCGGAAGAAGATACCAACTTGCTTATTTCAAATGAGATACCCTATATATTAATACGTTTTTGGGTTCTACGTAAGATTCTAGGCAGATTTTATGTATTATGTTCTATACCTAAGTTAAAGCGTTTTGGACATATTTAGGTTTTTATGTCAAAAATGACGATTGCAAGCATAATTATCAATTGTTCCTATAAGGAACCTTTTTTTACTCACTTTGGGTTAGATTCCTTGTTGAAATGGACCTTTTTTAATAGATTTGGTATAATATTTGGATAACTAATCATACAGAGTGTTCAAAAAATAAGATCTAAAATGAGATTGAGAAAACCGTCAAAAATCAATTTTTTCGAATGGAAACCCCCCATTTTTCTCATTTTGTAGTAGTAAGCATTTAAAAAGAAGGTAACTTTGTATAAGGTTATCTACACCTAAAATTTGAAGTTTTCGAAATATTGCGAATTTAATATTTTTATATGGCGATTTTGCATTTAATCGTTAAACAATTAGATCTAGGATAGTCGTATTTGACATTTCAAATCATCGTTATGCCACCCCAATTAAATTATACAAACGAAAATAATTTGAAATTATTCATTATTTGTTAATTTTTTTATTTATTATGGACAATGTAATAAAGTTATTTCAAGAACATGTGATACATTTGAGACCCGATAAAACAAAGACAATCAGCAAATATAGTTAAACGAACTATAGAAAACCAGTTGTTAATAATGAAAATATTAAAATAGCAATTTTGGGATATTTGAAGCATATACAACAAAATCTTCAAAGCAGGGACTGCATTAGAATCAGGCTTATCTAAATCGTCAGTTCTAAGAATTTTACGGAAACACAAATATCATCCCTATGCAATCCATATTTTCATTAGTGCAGCATTTAAATGAAACTGATTTTAAAAGAAGAATGGAATTCTTTGAATTCATACAACTTCGGTCACATGAAAATTTTTCTATTTTAACATGTGATACATTTGTGATACTATATCCTCAAAAACAAAAACCATCACCATATACTATTAGAAGAATTATAGAAAGCTTGAATAACTTTGGATCCGCAAATGAAAAGTAGGTATACAGATATAAACTAGTTATTCAGAATGAGAATATTGATATCGAAATTGGAAATAGAACTGTTAAAAAAATTATTTAAGTAAATGGTCGAATTGGTGTCCTTGAACTTTTAACAATTTTTCGCATCTGAGCAGCAATTGTTCATGGGTGTCTCATCTTATTGACTGGGGGTCCAGGTCTTAAAATGCTGTTCAAACACGTCTCATGCATTCCATGGTTGTCACTGATGTTTTATACACGTTATTTTTCACTGTTTCCCATGAATAAAAATCGAGTACTGATAGGTCCGAGGAGCGTGGTGGCCAAAGATTTGGTCCATTGTTGGCTATCCATCGATCGTAAAATAAGTTTTCCAGATAATTATTGACCAAATAGGCATTATGTGGAGGTGCCCCATCATGTTGGTAGAAAAGGGTGTCTAAATAGTCAACTTTAAAATTCCGCAAGATGTTGAGATAGCAAAATTCATGTCTTTCTGTTTTTGAGGATATGGTGTCAAAAATGTATCACATGTTCTTGAAATAACTTTATCACATTGTCCATAAATAATAAATTGGTTTAAATAATCTTCGTTTGTATGATATAACCGGGTTGCCATTACGATGATTTGAAATGTCAAATACGATCGTGGCTATCCTAGATCTAATTATTTAACGATTAAATGCAGAATCGCCGTATAAAAATATTAAATTGGCAATATTTCGAAAACTTCAAATTTTAGGTATAGATAACCTTTTACAAAGTTACCTTCTTTTTAAATCTTAAATACTACAAAATGAGAAAAATGGGGGGTATCCATTTGAAAAAATTGATTTTTGTCAGTTTTCTCAATCTCATTTTAGATCTAATTTTTTGAACACTCCGTATGATTACTTATCCAAATATTATACAGAATCTATCAAAGCAGGTCCATTTGAACAAGGAATCTAACCCAAAGTAAGTAAAATAGGCTTCCTTATAGGAACAATTGATAATTATATCAGGGCTTGCTATCGTCATTTTTGACATAAAAATTTAAATATGTCTGAAACGCTTAAACTTAGGTTTAGAACATAAGACATAAAATCTGCCTAGAATCTTAAGTAGAACCCAAAAACGTATCAATATATATATATATATATATATATATATATATATATATATATATATATATATATATATATATATATATATATATATATATATATATATATATATATATATATATATATATATATATATATATATATATATATATATATATATATATCTCATTTGAAAAAAGCAAGTTGGTATCTATTGCCGGTATAACAGGAAGTGCCACAATCTTGAAAATATTTTAGTTAATTTTCAAAATATTCCTATGTGTAGTTTTCCATATACGGATCGCGTTGTTTCCTGGTATATATATATATACTATAATATATATATATAAATATATATATATATATATATATAATATATATATATATCTATATATATATTATATATATATATATATATATATATATATATATATATATATATATATATATATATATATATATATATATATATATATATATATATATATATATAAATATGAAAAACTTGGTTCACGGAATGAACCGCGTAAAAGATTTGAAAAATCTCGACGTTTCGGCTCCTTTTGCGAAGCCATCTTCAGGAGAATTAGAAGGGAAATAATTCAGACTCGTGGCCTCAATCTGCCTACTCCGCGAATCGAATTTAGGAGGAATCGGAAACAATACGATTGCGTGGTCTCAACCTGCCTACTCCACTAACCGTATTGCTTCCTGTCAACTCTGAAGTCTCAATCTGCTTACTCTTCAGAGTCAAGTTGACTCTGAAGATGGCTTCGCAAAAGGAGCCGAAACGTCGAGATTTTTCAAATCTTTTACGCGGTTCATTCCGTGAACCAAGTTTTTCAAATACTTCCGACCGCGGAAATCTTTCTGAACATATATAAAATATATTATATATATATATATATATATATATATATATATATATATATATATATATATATATATATAAATATATATATATACATATATATATATATATATTATATATATATATATATATATATTATATATATATATATATATATATATATATAGATCTATATAATTATAGATATATATATATATATATATATATATATATATATATATTCATATATAATATATATATATATATATATATATATATATATATATATATATATATATATATATATATATATATATATATATATATATATATATATATAATCTCTTGATAATTATTAACAATAACAGGCTTGTTGAATCTCAAAAAACTCGATTTTATTAAGAAGTTGACGTTTCGCCACAACATTCGTGGCTTTATCAAAACTTTTCAAAAGTTTTGATAAAGCCACGAATGCGAATAATAAAATCGAGTTTTTTGAAATTCAACAAGCCTGTTATTGCGTATAGTCATCAAGAGATTAGAAATAGTTCACTGGCAACAACAAATCGACTCAATAATTATATATATATATATATATATATATATATATATATATATATATATATATATATATATATACATATATATATATATATCTATATATATATATATATATATATATATATATATATATATATTTTGTTGGAATGGTATATGAATTATAAATCTAATAAGGTAGTATTTATACTTTTAGACTGTTATCATGGTCAACTGCGATCAATTTTACTGGCCCATATTCCAAAAATTACTATAAGGGATTTTTTTTCTCTAAAAATAATGATGGATCATAAATCAGGATGACTTGAAACATACCTCTACCAATTTTCATCATCATAGTATACAGGGTGTCCGAAAAACGAATAATTTTTTTTTTGTATGTCTTAAAAAATTAACTATGGTAGTATTATTGGGAATAAACAATTATGGTTTCTCATTAAAGATTACTTTATACATATCTGTACCGAATTTCATGATTTTGAAGAAAACTTATCTCTAAACAGGAAGCTCGAGAAAAAATATCATATAAATGATGATAAACTAATTTATAATTATGTCAACAAGTCATTCCTAGTAAATATCGTAGTGAAAATCATTTTATACAAAAATCAAGAAAGGTAATTTTGTATTTATTTAGCGTATGGCTACATCACAGGTATATAACAACCAATAGTGTCATTTTTCTTGAATCCTCTGTTGACTTATACTCATAGGGACACTTTATTTGTATCTGGCGGGATGTTTGGCCCATACGATCGGTCTGGATGCTTGTATAAAGTATTTAAATAGTTTCCTACGTATCATATATAAAAAGCAAGACTGAGTGAAGTGAGTTGAGTTTTTTTCTATCTTTAGCACCTGATACCTGAAAATTGGCCGTCGGCACAAGGTAGCAGGTATCCATACACTGAAAATACATAGGAACACTACTCCATCCCGTACATATTATTGCTGAGAAAATAAGTAACGTCTGGCGGCTCTGGGATCTTGAACTATTACGATGCTGGTTTGGAAGTCTTTCTACTGTTCCCATGTTGATCAAAAAATCTGTTACATGGTTGATGTTACGTTCTGTATGAAGTCTGTTGAATTCGTTAGCAGCTTCACGAAAAGTTCGTGTTCTATCACCAACTAATCTTATTAATAATTCCACTCTTTCCCGTGAAGATTATGACAATTTTCGTATCTTCCACGCCCTTTTAAACAGTATAAACTACTAAACTATCATGAATTGACGGCTAATAAATAACATATTTTTCACAGCACTTTTAGTGGAGTACCTATTCATGATGCTGTTACTGTGAGAACCTAAATTACTGGTCAATCATTTAACACGAACAATTCTAATTTTTGGACGATTTTGATTCTAAATATTTTTGGTGAGATATCAAGTTCTTCTTTCCTACACAAAATCGTTTTAACATAAAATCTCAAGACCGATATAGGACATCTAATAATGTACAACAGAAAATATGTTATAGGTACTAAGTATCATTTAAAACCCAGTTCAATTTCACTCAAATTTCTGTGTTTTGACTGAATATAATCTAGGTTCATACTCTTAAATGGAGTTGTAAGTTTTGACTGAGAATAACATTTATTGTTAAAAGAAGAAAAAACATTGCCCACTTATCCTTTTTTTATTTTGTATTTTGTGTATTGTAGGTATATTTGAATGATAGAAATTGATACAGATATGTTCAAAGTAATCCTCAATGCTATTTTGTCACTAGTTTTTTCCAAAAATACCATAAAAGTACATTTTTTGATGACATAGTGATAAAAATATTATTATTCGTTTTTTCGAACACCCTGTATTTTATGACAATGAAAATTGGTATACGTATGTTTCCAATGATTCTGCTTCAGAATCCATCATTCGTTTTTGTGAAAAAAAAATCCCTAATAGTACATCTTGAACTATGGGTCAATAAAATTATGATCACTTTCTTGTATATATTCTTTATATATATATATATATATATATATATATATATATATATATATATTATATATATATATATATATGTATT
>JARQZK010003852.1:0-55556 GCA_030704885.1 Cynegetis impunctata
ATTGAATTTTAACTTTTTTATTCATTATTTTTTACATCTCACAGCCATTTTCTGGGACATCGATAAAACCTGGCGGGATGCTGGGACAAGTGGGAAATACCGGGACGTCAAACCGAGACTTATGACAATATATTTATATATATATATATATATATATATATATATATATATATATATATATATATATATATATATATATATATATCTTGAGAGGAGTAATCCGTGTAATCAAAACATCAATGCAATATAACCTATAAAAATTAATAAAATTGCTCATTTGTCAAACTATTAAACACGGTTTGGTTGGTCATATTTTTCAAGTAAAAGGGGAATTACAGTTATTTTTGAGGTTTGTCATGTTCATTTTGTTGTCTTTTTGAGTCTTGTTCAGATCATCCTGAAGAAGAACCGCTAGAGGTTCGAAATATAGGTATTGACGAATGAATTTCGTTCATTAATTGCCCTTTAAACTAATTGCCGAGGAACCAAAGTAAAAAAAAAATATATATATATATATATATATATATATATATATATTTATATATATATATATATATATATATATATATATATATATATATATACATATATTTTTTTTTTTGTGATGATATGTACGATGTTTGTCTGGGCTGAACAGAAAATACTGAAGTGAACAAGGAAAATTCTTTAATAATTTAAAAAAATTATCAAACAACTTTCCAAGGAAGCTGGTGATACGTATTCAGCAACGCAAAATCTGCATTCACAATCGAACGGTGAACTATAGAAATTGTCAAGTCACCGCGACTCAAAATCTGCTAGTATGTTTTCCATGATTTGATTGTTGTATTTTGCGTATTAAGCGACTAGAATATTCGGAGCGCGCTCTCGTGGGTATATCCAAAGGTTTTAAATCACTATGTTAGTGTGCCTTGGAATCATATACACCACTGTTGTAGAGTAGATATCTTCATATCAGGAGGTACGTGTTCGAGCGACGAATTTCTGCATTTTCAGTCTAAGCGGTGAATTGTTGTTTCCCAATATCTTTGGTGGGATGGCGCTCTTGATTGTTATCCGACCAGTGTTACTGACCACGATTTGTATTGGGGAACAATTAGAGATTTGTTAATTCACTCCGAGTCAAATAAGCTGCACTGATGAGATCTAATAAGATCGAAACAGCTGTATGCAGATTTTGAGTCGAGGTGACTTGACAATTTCTATAGTTCACCGTTCGATTGTGAATGCAGATTTTGCGTTGCTGAATACGTATAACCAGCTTCCTTGGAAAGTTGTTCGATAATTTTTTGAAAATTATTAAAGAATTTTCCTTGTTCACTTTATGTAATATATGAAATTGACCATGGTCGACTAGTATGTTTTTCATGATTTGATTGAGAAAATACTGAACCGATTTTAAGGCAGTAAGTTCTGTTCCAACTTACTAGAAAGCTTATATCTCAATTAATAATTGAAATATTATTTTATAGCGAATAATTTGTTTATTATCTCTGTTAGTTCGATAAGATACTAACAGATGGCGGTACAAGGTAGTTAGTTGACTGGATTAAGTAAGTATCCAAAACAAGACGCTATGTTGAGAGTAATAACCTACAATTTAAGGCCACGTGTTGCTGAGGCCAAAGTATAATTTAAATTTATATTATAGTAAAAAAAAAGGTAAAATTATTCTTACTTTTTTCAATTTTTGGTTCAGAACTCTTTTATCAGAATAAATAAGTATTATCATAACACATAGTTATATTTCGTTGTGTTGACATATATATTATTTAAACAACGTTTGCCAGGCCAGATATATTGATAGATAGATATATAGGTAGATAGATAGATAGATAGAATGATAGATAGATAGTTAGATAGATAGATGAATATATAGACAGATAGTCTCAGTAAGCCGAGATACATTGGCAGATAGACGATTAGAAATAAATTGATAGATAAAAAAAGGCGAAGAATAGATAGATAGATAAAAATAATTTATATGGCAGAACAACGTTTGCCGGGTCCTCTAGTATTATATATATATATATATATATATATATATATATATATATATATATATATATATATATATATAATATATATATATATATATATATATATATATATATATATATATATATATATATATATATATAAAATATATATATATATATATATATATATATATATATATATATATATATATATATTCCCGCTTCTCTCCGCAATACTCTATTTTATTCGGATAAATCGTGACCAAAATATATTATATAATAAAAACTACGTTTTCCTATCAGAAAAAACTTCTACTTAATAATGGTGGATTCCATTAATTACACGAATCTCTAATTTACTTTTATTTGGGCAACCGTAAGATTGCGCAGAGGTGTTTGGTAGACTTCAAATCTTGATCGAAAACAGGCACTAAACAACGAGATAACTGCGTCTAGACTCTCCGAAAATTAGTTTATCCAATATTTGGGGGAATTATATGAAAATCATAGTTCGCCGTCAGAGCAACATCTCCGGATAAATTCGTTCGATTTTCCTGATTACGAGGGGCTCTGGGGAACACGCAGTCAGCCATGGAATTAAAGTGGAATTCGATAAACGTACAAGATTTTTCCAATGATTCCGTCGCTTCTTCGGCGTATATAAAACCAAGACATGGGTTTCATTATTTCCGCTTGGAATTACTCGATAACTTTCCAGAAAATGTGATTAGGAAAATATGATGGATACTGGGGGAAACTATGCGGAATTCTGAATTATTTCAGGTAGAATCAGAACGATTTATACAGGTGGAAGAAACATAATTTTTAATTTGACAAATGAATAACAGGTGATCCAATATTGAGATAGAGCAGGGTATATCTGACGATTTATGGTATTTTCAACAACAAAATTAATGAATTTACATCAGAACCAGGAACTTAAGTCTTTATTCAAAAAAAAACTCTTCAAATAGAGCTAATTCGTATCGAGTTACACTCCAGAAACTTGACGAATGAGCGATAGGCCTAAAAATGTGTTCAACACAACTGTGAGCGTTGCTAGGCATGCGCATTAGCTGTATTAGTTCATGCGTATAGCAGTTATTTAGTATATGCGCATGACAGTTATTTTACTTCTGAAGAATTAATTGTGAAAAAGATTCAGTTATTCAGTAGAAGTTGAGGATAGCGATGATGAAGTCGAGTAAGTATCAGTGTTTGTGAATTTAGTATATAAAGTTAGGCAAATATTATCAGTTTATATATATATATATATATATATATATATATATATATCTCGCTTCCCATTCGCCATGCAAGTCGATCATTCCAATCATCCTGCCTTAAGCCTCGTGCTTGCATTGCTTCTTGAATATCTTGATACCAGCTTCTCGGAGGTCTCCCTCGTTTTCTTTTCTCTGGACGCTGCCAGTCCCACATCTTTTTTGGCCATCTACTTTCTGGCACACGCTTTACGTGCCCAAACCAGATAAGGCGCTCCGTTTCGATGGTGTCCACTATGGTCCCCTGTGCTTCCATCGTCTCTCGGATTGTTTCATTTTTGAAATGTTGCAATCTTGAAACTCCTGCTGACCTCCTCCAAAGATCGATATCCATGGTACATAGCCGTGATCTGTTTTTCTTGTTTAGCTCCCACACTTCACATCCATATGTTGCGATGCTTTCAATTATTGACTTGTAGATATTTTCTTACTCTTCTTAGATATTTTTCTGCTCCATAGCACAGGGTTTAGTTGGTGGATTGCTTGTCTACCTTGGTTTATTTTGATCTTTATATGTGAGTCACCTTTTCCCGTAGTAAAACCCAGATACCTAAAGTCTCTACAATTTCGAATCTTGTTATTTTTGAAGATAAAGTAATTCCCTTGTTCTCCTATGACTAAATACTCTGTTTTTTGTAGGTTTATCTCTAGCCCCATTTATCGTATTCTTCTTTCGGCTTTCGTATCATGTATGAGGAGTCATCCTCATCTTCAGCAATTACGACTTTGTTATCCGCAAATAATATAGTGTATAGCGGATTATCTCCTACTCATATGCCCATGTTGGTGCATTTGCGCCTCCAAGAATGAAGGGCGGTTAGAGGGTTGAAGTTTGGTATGTACAATGAGTTCATTTAGACAAAATTTTTTATTTGATTTTCACTTCTTTTTCTCATCCAGGCTGCATTTCATGGTGACTATTCTAATGGCATCTCGATCTGTTAGTGCATCAGTAAGAGACTTACAACGCGAATTTTTTTTTCACGATAAAGGATTCATATTTGGTATTTGAATTGAGTTGATGTTGAGGTACGTTCCTTCGTTTACATTCCATCATTTATCAACAAATTTCTATTCCCATTGTGTTTTCAAGCGGTGTATTATTAAATACAGGTACCGACTTGTCTGACAAAGCTTACGTGAATTAACGACATTTCGTATATAAAGCAAATAACACACAGAATTCAGTGACGATGTAAATGTTGTTAGGAGCGGTAACGTTAACAAGGGCCTACGTTACGCCCCTTTTCAAAACAAATAGGGACATATGTCCGAGCTTTTCAGATAGATTGTGTTTATATGCTAAACCAAGCAAAAACAGAGGGATACGCTCTAGTCTGCCATCACAATCAGGGACCCTGTCAGAATGGCGAATTTTGGACATCTTCATTCTGAACGATGAATGGATATCTCCGGTTGAATATACGCGGCCTAAATGAAAACTGAGAGATATATTGGAGTTAGTCCGCACAGAATCAGAGGCTTGCAATTGTATATAGATTAAATGAACTTCGGAGACATCTCATTCTCAAGAGGATTCAAATACTTGAAGTATATTAATTTTACATAAATATAATCGTGTTTGATACATGAGATAAGAGAAGGTTAGGTTTCTGAATTTAGGAGGTTAAATCTGGGTGAAAATTGATAAATACCGCAGGAAATAAAACCTTTCTGCGAGAAAATTTCACTGGAGAAAACAACAATTTGCTATAAACTTTTGTGTTCAAGTTGAAAATAGAATAAATGATGGAAATGGAGAAGGGGCCAACTTTGAAATTTGAATAGGAGCCTCTGATTTTTATTGTAGATTCATATTCTGCGGTATAAAATACAAAAGTTTTATACGCATCATTCTTTATGATACCTCACAGATGACTCTGTAATCAAATTTGAGTTTACCGTCTGAATGACCTTAACTTATCCGTTCAGACGGTTCTAAAGTTGACCCCTTTGCCCCCCCCCCCCCACAAGGGGGGAAGAAATGGAAGAGTTTTTAGCATAAGTGGACTTATATATATATACCTACAGATATATATATATATATATATATATATATATATATAATTATATATATATATATATATATATATATTTATTTATATATATATATATATATATATATATATATATATATATATATATATATATATATATATATATATATATTTATATATATATATATATATATATATATATACATATATATATATATATATATATATATATATATATATATATATATATACTATATATATATATATATATATATATATATATATATTTATATATATGTATATATATATATATATATATATATATATATAGATATATTTTTATTTATAAATATATATATATATATATATATATATATATATATATATATATATATATATATATATATATATATATATATATATATATATATATATATATATATATATATATATATATATATATATATATATATATATATATATATATATGATATATCGACCTTTAGATACATGTGAGTGTCTTGGTTGTGGTAGTTTTCCTTTCCCAACCATGTATTATATTTCGGGTCACTTTTGTTGTGTTACACTTTAATAGAGAAAATTATAGTGTTCTAGAATCTGTTTTGCGTTATTTATATTTATTCCAAGTAGGGGGGTGTAATATATGATACGGTTGTCGGTACATGTTCGCAAAAGTGAACATGTACGAAAATTAAGACAAATATGATATGTTAGAAACCTTTTTTCAAAGGTTTGACAACTGTGATATTGCATCAGAGATATATTTCAATCGCTATCCAGAAAGAAGACAACCTAAATAAGCTATTATCAAGAGGTTAAAAATTATTATTAAACATCTTGAATATTGTAATTTTTTAAGGCTGGTTAAATGATCCGCAATTAGTGAGATTTTCTTTTAATCTCTGAAATATAGCTTCACTAGGGTGTCTTCTTTATGGATGGCGATTGAAATGTATCTCAGATGCAATATAATAATTGTTATTACTTTGAAAAAAGGTTTCATATTGCTCGTAATTTTTGTGCGAGATCCTCAAATTTAAAATTAAATGATTTATTTGATATTATGTATTAAACAAACAAATGGAACATAGATTTCACCTGCCTACTCTGATTAAATATGAAAAAACGCAAAAAAAAGTATTGTAATAAAATATTTTTTTTTGTTATTGAAGACATACACATCAGAAACAACTCGACATAATAAGCATGGTTAGAAAGGTGAGAAAAATTCACTTCAACCATACCATATGATTTACATTTGAGAAAAATACAACTGTAGGCCATAACTCCAAGTTGTGAATTTTCTTCAAATTCTCTTATCGCCACTGAATTATAAAATAAAGAGTGTCTTGAGAATTTAAAATCGACCTTTAGATTATAACTCGAAAAAAAAGACGATATCAATTTTTTTTCGTCAGTGAATTTGTCTCGTTGACGGAGTTGGTGGGTTCGATTCCCGCCGTGTTCTTGGGTGTTTGTATGCGTTCTGAGATTTTAGTGGTTCCCCTCATTTAGTATTTGATGGCTAAATGTCCAGTGTTGACGAAGCCAAATTGTACGGAGGACGGGCGTGTGAGAGGGCACACGTCCCTCCTCTTTAAAAAAAAAAAAAAAAAGATCGAGTATGCGACCTCCATTTTTTACCTCCTATACTAACCGAGTTACCCTATACAAACATCGAAATTTGCCCACCCAGTACGAGTACAATAGAGTTGTAGGAAATTGGAGGTATAATACATAGATGAGAGTCTTTTCGAAAACGTAATGGATTCGATTCGTTCTATGCTTTGCATGTATAGTACGCATCCTAATTTGACTTTGTGAAAACGATGTATTTTGAATTCGTTTCACGAATATCATTTCAATATCCGAAATTTCGATTGGATTTAAACATATTTGACGGACCACGTAAATTTTACGCGACCCAATAAATTCACGATGACAGTCAACTTTGCATGAATACAAAATTTTTCAATTTATATTTTAATCTGAAAGCGGTCTGTTTTTAATGTATTAAAAGTATTACGAAGTGGTTATCTTATAATTAGATCCGGTATCCGTTGCGAGAATGTCGCAATCTCCTGCTCTTCTCCAAGAACACTTTTCAAAAGTGAAGTGTTCACGTTTCTTCGCAAACTTCACGTTCGGTGTTATACCTTGGTACGTATAAATCTATGTGCGTATCTTATTATTTAAAAGAGACTCCTTTTTCCAGGACATTTTTCATTGAAGCGATCGTCATTTTCTCATATTTGTTTTTTTATTTATAAAGAATGAATTATGATAGTGATTCAGAAGAAGTTGAGGATGGCGAAAATCTTAGTGAGATACTCTATATCAGGGGTGGCCAACTTTGTACATAAAAATTCTAGTTTTTATCACAAAAATGTGTTGTGATCGACTTTTTGTCATACCCGTAGTCTAAAAGGTGGGAGAAGGTGTGAAATACATAGTTGATTCATACTCTGTGTTTCAGTATGAAAAACAACGTCATCTTTTTTTAAATTGAAATTTCTCCAATTTTTTTGTAGGATCAATAAAATGTATCGTGGAGGACATAGATTTTTAGAATTATTTTTTACTAATTTATCAATAGCTCGTAGAAGTGCACTTTTTATTGAAACACCCTGCATATCTACCTACGTTAAAATTAACATAATTATTAGAGGTCCAGGTGAATTTAAATAATATGGGTAATTTCTCACTTTTAATGGCGGAACAGATAAAATTAGCTACGTTGTAGAGGAATTTCTTCAGCTAGATAATATATACTCTTACGTATAAGCGACTAAGAATATGAGGGACTCAATAGAAATAAATTGGGTAGGGATAAGTTTAGAGGTAGCTACTGATATAGCAATGCTTTGTGAGTTTTTCAGGAAGTATAAAATATGTTAACATCATCAACATTGTTGGGGTATTGGCGATACGCCCCCTACCGGTGTCAAATATCACTAACGTATGGGCCGTAGATTGCGTTGTTTACATCTGTTTACGTGTATTTTATATAAGAAGTTGTCGAGTTTTAATTGTGTTTAATTTTGTTTTGGGATCGTTTACAAACGTTCAGAAGAGATGAATCACTATTGTTGTGTATCCTATTGCTCATATTGGGCAAAAAAACCTGAATATAGCTTAAGTACCTTTCCGAAAGCTGGAAAATTCAAAGTTGTATACCAAACAAAGTTGGGAAACAAGGAAACGATGGACAGAAGAAAGGCGTGGATTCATAACTTGAAGATTGAAAAAAAGTGTCTGAACATAAGAGAGTTGTTCTTTACAGTTTACTGAGAATAATTATTTTCCCTGCAGTAAGTTTGGGGATTTTTCCATATAGAATTATACCAACTGATGATGTGCAATTTTCAGCTAACCGAAAACGTAGAGATTTGAAGTCCAATGCTATTCCAACGGAAAATCTTCCACATTTATCGGAATCTGAACCTGGGCCATCATCCAGAGATTCTAGATAATTGTATTTTCTTTCATGTAACAACCAGAGATACTATTGAAATAATAATAATAAATAATGTTTATTTGCTCATCCAAAATAACAGTTTATCATAACATCGAGAATATAAAAAAAACATGACTCTATAGCTAGGTAAAAACTAAAATATTCAATTATATAACCAGGAAAACAGAGATTCTATAAAAAAAACCAGACTCTCGGAAGTCCACCGTACTTTTAGTAGAGCTGTCATACGTCAGGAAAATTCAAAAAATATAATAACTCCTTACGTTCAAACCATTCAAGCAGAGTATTCATGTTAATTATTCTTTCATTTCATGTTGTTTCTTCCAGTTTTGCTGGTAAGTACTTAGTTTTGTCCATTATACTCAAAACCTCTTCAGTTGGTAATGAAAGTAGACATGTCAGAGATGTTTTCTTGAAACTTTTGAAAGTTTTTTTACTTTTTAAATAAATAGGTGTTCTATCATACAGCATTTTCATGTTGTATACATAGTTTCTCTAACCAATTAATTTATTCGTCCTCTCCTTTATTTTATTATCGATTTTCATGTTCAATAATAAAAACTCAGTGTAAATTTCAACTTGATGTAGGTAGGTTATCTACAGTTGAACAGAGATAATATTGTCCTCAATCGAAACATAATGAACCACTGGAAAATACGAAGTCCAAAACAACACAAATTACGAAGCTAATCGTTCGAAAACTCAAAATGAAATGGCCCATAGAGTAGTACCGCTATTAGCCGTTCCGGCGCTACGATCTTAATTTCAGACGCCAATAACGGTAACATAGAAGTTGATATGAAACAATGTTAAATATACCTAAAGTTTTTTTATTCATTAATTTCTAACGTTCTATAGATAGAAAAACTACAATAAATTAACGCAATAATGAAACTGTAGTCTTTAAATCAACATACAACTATTGCTCTCCTTCTCCTCATTCATCAGCTATAAAATCTGCGAGCTGCCATTCTAGCCATCGAGCACATATCGAATTCGATGTTCATCAAAGATATCCACTTCTATAATTACTAAAATGCATGCAGGAAGGCATATTCCTACCAACAAGATTCATCTCTGAAGCGTGTACTCAATGCAAATTGGTCTAAGCGATTAGCCAACCTTAAACTGGATCACGTAATGGATGACGCCATATTAGTGTGCTTCGGTCATAGAATTTGATCAGCAACAATGGGTAAACAACAAAGGAGCAGATTGAAATTCTGCACTGAATGTCGAAACGTCGCTCCTGTTTTAATTACAATTCATATCGGTAACTGCAAGTTGAAAACTTATTAGCTTGTTGCTCGGTTGACTTACTATTATGATAACCTAAGCAAAACAAAATCAAATCATGAAAAATATACAAGTTGATCATGGTCAACTCAATATACTACATAAAGTGAAAAAGGAAAATTTTTTAACAATTTGAAAAATTATCAAACAACTTTCCAAAGGTGCTGGTTATATGTATTCCGTGACGAGAATTCTAAATTCACAATCAAACGGTGAATTAAAGAAATCGTCAAGTCACCCCGACTCAAAATCTGCATACAAATTGTGGTAGAAGTCCATTATATCCCAAAGTGGAGTGGTGTATATTCACGTTGTAAGGTTCTTTGGTTTTTTGTTTCTTTATGTTTGAATTTTTCTGATCCATGTAAGTTGATTAATCTTTTTAATGTACTGTACAACCCATATTAATTTGTGGTTTTCTTTTATTGTAGAATTTTATATTGACAATCAAGGATGATGAGACTATTTAGGCTCGAAACATGTACTTTTTGCCATCACTTAATGATTTGATGGTGTAAATGAATTTGTGGAGACGATTTTGTGTGTTTTTCTACAACGTGAATCTGCATACAAATGTATCGATTTCATTAAAACTCAAATCGAGTCAAATGAGTGTAGCTTATTTGAAATACGAAACTACCTACCCACAAACTTTCAATCTTATTGCTCCAAAATTACGCCCTTTATCATGTAAACAAGATTTATTTCTTTCCCCAGGGGTCAACACCCCAACAAATTCGAACCAAAACCAATCTCATCCAAGAGATCTTTCAAAAATATCTACCTACAAACTTTTAACCCTATTACTTCAAAATTGAGACCTTTATCATATAAACAAGATTTATTTCTTCTCTCAGGGGGTCAACCCCCCCCCCAACCAATTCCTTTCAGGATATCATACAAAACTACCTAGATACAAACTTTCAACCCTATTGCTACAAAATTGCGCCTTCTGTCGTGTAAACGAGATTTATATTCCCCACACCAATTCGAACCAAAAACAATACCATCCAAGATATCATACGAAACTACCTATTTACTAACGTTCAACACTATTGCTTCAACATTGCGACTGTTATCGTGTAAACAACGCTAAAATACATAAACACATACATATGAACATATATATATATATATATATATATATATATATATATATATATATATATATATATATATATATATATATATATATATATGAAATTGAGTTTTTGGTGCCAAGCATCATAAATAGGCATGAAATGAAAAACTATCTTGGTCCCAGGTCCAACTCTTCTAATCGCACCCATTTTAATAAGCAGGTTATTTACTAACCTTCAACCCTATTACTTCAAAATTGCGCCTGACTGCGTTCTAACAACGCTAAAATATTTAAACACATACATATTTAAATAATTATTATTATATATATATATATATATATATATATATATATATATATATATATATATATATTTATATATATATATATATATATATATATATATATATATATATATATATATATATATATATATATATATATATATATATATATATATATATATATATATATATATATATTTAGAAGGTAAGGGAAATCGACAGAAAGTTGAATATTAATCTCTTTATTCTATGCCAAGCATTCGAAACACATTTGTTTCTTCCTCAGGGCTACTACAAAAACAGTTCACAATTAGAATTGGTTTTTTTTAAAACGTAAGAAATGAACTTACGGAAAAGTGAGATAAACAAAATTTTTTCATTACAGTGAAGATGATCATTGGATTAGCTGACTAAAATTATACGCAATATCACATCCACAAATTTTTCCTCATTGTGTACTGTTTTTGTAGTAGCCCTGAGGAAGAAACAAATGTGTTTCGAAAGCTTGGCATAGAATAAAGAGATTAATATTCAACTTTCAGTCGATTTCCCTTACCTTCTTAATACAAATTAGTACGACTGTGATTTCATTTCAAATATATATATATATATATATATATATATATATATATAATATATAGATATATATATATATATATATATATATATATATATATATATATATATATATATATATATATATATATATATATATATATATATATATATACATCATCATCAGCTATGGTCTACCGTTACGTGCGTGCAGCCTCCTCGCATATCCTTCCTTCATTCCTGCCCATGTATTACGTTGTTGAGCCATCTTATATTGGGGCGCGTCCTTGGCCTTTTGACGCCTCTTGGGTACCACTGTGTTGTCCTTATGGTCCTTCTATTGTCGGTCCTTCTCGCTAGGTGCCCTGCCCATTTGAGGGATTTTATTCTGTGGATGACGTCTATTACCTGGGTCTTTCCTCTAATCCACTCTATATATATATATATATATATATATATATATATATATATATATATATATATATATATATATATATATATATATATATATATATATATATATATATATATATATATATATATATATATATATATACAGATATATGAAATTGAGTTTTTGGTGCCAAGCATCATAAAAAGTCATGAAATGAAAAACTATCTTGGTCCCAGGTCCAACTTTTCTAATCGCACCCATTTCAATGAGCAGGTTTTCAAAGTGAAAACCTGCTAAAAATTGAATATTAACTGCATTTTTTATTGGAATTAGCGTTAGTTAGGAAGGTTTAAGAGACTGGTGCTTCACTTAAATTATCTATTGACTTACAATAAATCGGACTTCTATTCATTTAATGAATATTCTTCGAGAGATTCTTCCAAAGAGAATAGTTATAAATCTAGGGACTGTTCCACAAATTTCTGAACACTGGCTATGAAATATACCTGCTCGATTTTAATTAAATCCTATTTGATTTAGAAGGTCAGCAAGACGCCAATTTCAATTTCAGCGACCAAGAGTGAATTACGTCTTGTAGTTGATACTAAAAATCGAATTTGAGCATTGTTAGGAAGAATTGTTCAATTTTACAGTTTTTAGTGAACGAAAATTGGAACAAATATATATACTTTTCATATTTGGACAGAAAGAATTATATGTGAAAATGTTATCATAAAAGTTATAATAGTAATAATAGTTTATGGTATAGACGAAAAACCAGTGCAACCATATGATCCACCAGAAATTGGAGCGGTTCTTGAGAACGATAAAAGTTGCATATACTAGTACTATGCTTTTCAGAGCTCAGAGAATTTTTTATTGTCAAATTTTCGTTTCCTGCCGAAAATAATGCGGTGATAAAAGAAGAACAGAAAAGGGAAAAATAGAGATTTTATGTTCGAGCTGAGGACACTATACCCAGGGCATAAAGCTAGGATAGTCGTACTAATCATAGTTTTTCTAGGCGGAATGCGAGCTAACTATGTGACGGAATTGAAGATTTTTCCGGCATGCAGATCTCTGGCCGATATATTGACGCGCAGAAGATTTTCCCTCTCACACTTTATTTGGAAAAAAAAAATTAATTAATTTTTTTGTGACAAAAACCTACAAAAATTCAGATATTCCAGAAACGAACACTACAGGAAAAACTATTCTATTAATGATTAGAAGGGTCGTATTTAGTTGAAAATGTAGAGAAAACTTAAAACCAAAAAAAAATTTTTTACTCATTAAATATTCTAACAACCCGCAACTGAAATGTACTACAAAAAAAGAAGAAGAAAATATCTAAAACATACTATTGTTACAATTATATATATATATATATATATATATATATGTGTATATATATATATATATATAATTATATATAATATATATATATATATATATATATATATATATATATATATAAATATATGTGTGTGTATATATATATATATATATATATATATATATATATATATATATATATATTATATATTTTTTTTTTTTTATATAATTTTCCAGAATGTCCAATATCGATACCGAATCGATCATTGAGGCCAGGTGAGTACCTGCTTAATTGAATCTTACGGAAATTCGTTCAGAAATGATGACAGAACGGAACACTCTTTCGTCTTCCCCGGATTATAAGGCGTCAGACGGTCATTAGCCCTCGTACCAGATACGTAATGGCCAAGATCCGGACTTTCTTCAGGTAGATGTCATCATTAAAGAAAATGCCTGAAGAAATTACGGGCACTTGGCTTATTTGGCTTGATCGTGCCTCTTCCTCCTAATCGAGAAATTACTGCGAGCTTATTCGTGTTAATTTAACGTTACTTACTGTATGGAAACGTGCTATTTGTGCGAAATCTTGTCTTCTATCGTTAGGTAATTAAGTTCCTACATCGAGGTCCTTAAAGGTATCATAACTAAATGAAAAACGTTTAGTAAACGGAAACAAATTTTTAATTTATGATTCCTGGACCAGTCATGAATACAAGAAAGATAATTGCGTATAAGCTAATACGTTTTCTTTTTCTTGGGTGACACTACAGCCTCGGGTCAACCTTATAGTCTTCATCAGAAAGTTCTCTTATTTTATCTACGACGATATTCTGGTGAAAATCAGAAATATACTCATTCAATTTTCCTTGAAAATATATACTATCGCAGTGTATGGCAGGAAAGCAGTCAGGCGCGGGAGCAGTTTTTTTATAGGTTTTAGACCTCTTCGACGATTATCAAAAATTTTTTCATGTCCGATATATATATTTATATATATATAATATATATATATATATATATATATATATATATATATATATATATATATATATATATATACACACATATTACGATTATATATTTTTTATTTACGTTTCGGTCTGTTACTTTGACCTTTATCAAAATGAATGGATCAATATGTTACCATTACTAAAATAAAAGAAGATTTGACAACAAAACATATCGTGAATATCAAAACAGGCTCAACTCACCACAATTAAAAAAATTTCACATAAATTATAGAATGACATTGACAATACATAAATACTACGCAAAATAAATCTTGACAATGAAACACGGTAACAAATTATAAAAATTTCTCGTCTACATAGACACGTGTGGTTTCTCTTTCAGTTAGAAAATGAAAAACCTGTTATAATTTCAGCTGTTCCTTCATGCTTATTATTTGCTGAAGATGTTGTATATTCTACTAAGGCTCTTGATATCTGTTTGTCATTAATGGCATCCGGAGTTTTATAAAAATTATCTCATGAAACTCACGTTTTCGTTTGTGGTATTCGTATTTCAAGATTTTAGTGGAGGAGAAATAAAATCAATGTTTCAATGTTTGGTTCTCTTTTTTCAAGGTTTTCTCAATATTTATGTTGATTCAGTCTATTTTTCAAATGCTGGCTAGTCTGACTATTATCCGATATTCTGCTCTTCAATTTGCTGAAGTTAGATTGCAACAAATTGGGTCTCTTGTGACACATTTTATTTTCCAGGTTTTCCGACAGTCTTGGAATATATGGTAGAGGCAGATATTGATAATTTTCTTGAACCTTGCTTACATTAGTGCTGTTGTTATTCATCTGCTGTGTTTGGTGTTTTTTATATCTTTGCTCGAACATTGCATTCCTAATTGTTTGAGGTATTAGTTTCAATATAGTACCTGCTTTGCTTTATTTATTGCGTCGTGAAGGTAGTTTGGGACAATGAGCCTTATTGCTATAGATTTCCTTTGAGAAATGTAGTGCTGTAAATTAAAATTGAGATAACATCCCGACCATGTTGGTTTGGTATACCATTTTGCTTCAAGGCTGTTGTTATTGTGGTAGATAGTCATGTCAAGGATATTAATTTAATTTTCATTTTCACACTCTACCGTGAATTATAGTGTTTCATGATAATTGTTGAATTGTTCCAATATATATTCAGCCTTATTCTTAGGGACTGCTGTGATGCAATCATTAACGTATATACTGTACTCGTATATACAGGGTGTTTCTAAATTGATGCGAAAGATTTCAATGGGGGTCTTTCATATAAATTTTTGTTCAACACCCTTTTCCCTCCAAGTTACAGCCCTTTGAAATTAGGTGAAAAATAGTTATTTATTATACAAGGGAAAAAAGTATTAGATTTTAGCTCGAGGTTGTGTTGTCTCCCGACGCGAAGCGGAGGGAGACAAAAAAGCGAGAGCTAAAATCTAATATTTTTTCCCGTGTATAATACATCATTTTTTTCTGTGACGAGGAAAACGACGATTAAATATTGACAATACATATTGTTATAATATATTAAAGTCAGAAAATTATAGATGCGAAATTTGAATTTTTAAAATGGTAGGCTGTTGTACTTTCAGCGACAATTAGACCTGCGTTGCTAAGGAATTCTTTGAAGTAAACAAATATCTGTCAATTTAATTCTATTGATTTGATTTAAAAATTGCGAACTTAGTAGTTGTTTAATAGTTATTTTGAATAATATGAAGTGAAAAAAATGTCTGATTCTGTTATCTCTGACTGCACCGTCATCAAACTAACTACATTTCTGAAACAGAATGGGAAAGGTTACACGACCAAGAAAGCTGCGATTTTTACGAGTACATAAATTAGTGATTTTTTAAATAATGCTCCCGATGAATTTTATTTAATGGCCAAGGTTGTTGTTGTATTTGGAATTGCAGGAGCTTGTCGGATTTATGAAATCAGCCAGGTAACATTAGATGATATTGAAGATTCGGAAACGTTATTAATTGTAAAACTCAAGCAAACAAAGAATGAAGTAAGCAGGAGATTTGTAGTTACCTACTGAAGAATATAATTTCGACACAAGAAAATTCCATTGTTGTACCGAATAGTTCAAGGAACTATTATTACATATAAAGGAAATGTAACTTTTGTATAGTAAAATATTGTTAAATTAAATATCTACCTTTACTTATGTGTATATATATCCGGGAAAAAAGTACTCACTTTTTTCCCGGGAAAAAAGTACTCACTTTTTTCCCGGGGAAAAAAGTAATTTCAAAAAGTGATATTTCTTTACCTGTCATCAGAGACAAAATGTCAAACTTTTTTCCCGTCACAGAAAAAAATTGTTTATATTCAATACATCCACTTTGGAAAAATTTGGAAGAATGAAATTTGGCAGATAACTGCTGCTAATGAAATGGCAGTTTTTGAGTGTTTTTGTTACCCTTAAATGTGATCACAAGGGGCTGAAAAAAACCAACCCCTATAATATTTTGCATCAGAACTTTTTAATGCGCCTATATTTTCCTTTTTAAAAAATATATTCGAAAAGACAGACTCGATCTGCATTTTCTTTATGTCTTGACTTTTAATCATAAAGTTGTTAGTTTGATCACAAAAAAATAAAATAGTGTTCAGACCATTTTCCCATAAATTCACAGAGGTTATCATTTAAAAAAAAAAACAAGTAAGCTGCTGTCAAATGTCAAATAATTTGTTAATTGTTATTAGTAGTACAATTATTGTTCAATCCGCTCTAATTTGCAATATTCTTCAACTAAATAAAAAAATGCCATTCTTTCAATAAAGTTTTATTTATTTGTGATAAATGTTTGAAGTCATTATAAAACTGTCTAGAAATTAGAAAGAATCAGGACAATAAAACTATTTGTCATATGACTTCATTTGACAGCAGCTTACTTGTTTTGTTTTAAATAAATGATAACCTCTCTGTGAATTTATGGGAAGAGTCTGAGCACTATTTTATTTTTTTGTGATCAAACTAACAACTTTATGATAAAAAGTAAAAATATAAAAAAGTTGCAGATTCAGTCTGTCTTTTCAAATATATTTTTTAAATAGGAAAGTATGAGCGTATCAAAAAGTTCTGATGCAAAATATTATAGGGGTTGTTTTTTTCAGCCCAGTGCCAACATTTTAGTGTAACAAAAACACTCAAAAATTGTCATTTTATTAGCAGCAGTTATCTGCCAAATTTCATTCCTCTAGTTTCTTCCTAAGTGGATGTATTGAATAAAAACATTTTTTTTTCGCCTAATTTCAAAGGACTATAACTTGGAGGGAAAAGGGTGTTGAACAAAAAATGATATGAAAGACCCCCCTTAATTTTTGCTGAAGAATCACCCATTGAAATCTTTTGCATCAATTCAGAAACACCCTGTATATTAAAAAACCTGTTTCCTCCACATTCCGATTCCTGATTATCATTGTTTGAATAGGTAGTACTTAAGTTAATTGTGAAAATTATAATCGATTATCCACTTCAAATTCATATTTGATTTTCAACCCGTATTTTTATACTTAAAAAAGAAAAATTTTATTGCTTTTGATGAACATTTTGACTCAAAATACCTATGAATACGCATATAGAATACAGCTGACCTTGAGAGCGTTACATCACTGTTACTGATTTCGAGACCTAGCTTTAATTCACTACAGTGTAACTTTCGATAAGGAACTTCGTTCTAGACGTACTTCAGTATTTTTTCAGCTGAACTCAAGTAACAGCCTGAAGCGAAAATCAGTGAAAACGTATAAAATTATTCAAAATTTTATTATACCTAATTATTTTTCAATAGAACCAAGATATTCGTCTTATAAATACCCATTCAAGATCAACCGGAAACGATATTCAAAATTAAGCAAGAGACTTCATTTCGCGAAAATAACCAAGCTTTAATGCGACATTTGACTTACCTACTTAAATATCAAACTAATAAGAACATTTTGATGACCTCGATGATAATTTCGTCATCGTAAGCAGGAACGTCGTTTTCACTGAGGCCAAACGATATTTCCACCTTTCATATCGGGCTATTAAATGGAATTTTCACAGAGATGACATAAAAGTCGAGGATTTAATGACATTCCCGGATCCAGTTGTACCGAAGCAACGGTCGCTGTTAATATATAAAGAGAATGACATAATACGGTTATTATCGTTAATATTCCGAATCGTATTCCCTCGGAATTTGTACTTCCATTTGCGGAAGTGTAGGAGTTATCTAAATGAGGCAAAATTCATTTGGAGTGAAAAAGTACTCTGAAAGACTCGCTCATTTGTATCCACTCACATATAAAAAGATTTGAATTACCTATTCTATGAAAGCTCCAATGAGAAAAAACTCTATCACAGCGAGCTGCATTAGAAAAGCAGGTTTTCATAACGTATCCAGTTTGAAAAATTTATTCATTCATTCATGATTTTTGTACCAAATCCAAAAAAAAATAATTGCCTTCTTATGTGTAAACAATACTTACTTCCTCCCCAAGGGGTCAACCCCCCCACCAATTGGTCCCATTACCAATCGCATCCAATATATCATACGAAATTACGTAATCACAAACTTTCAACCGTATTGCTACAAAAAAATTGCACCCTTTATCGCGTGAACAAGATTTATTTCCTCCTCGGGGGGTCAACCCCCCAACCAATTTATATCGAAATAAATACCATCCAAGATATCATACGAAACTGCCTTCATACAAAGTTTCAACCCTATGGTCCCAAAATTGCGCATTCTATCGTGTAAACAATATTTATTTCCTCCCCTGGGGGGTCAAACCCCAACCAATTCGTACCAAAACCAATTCCATCCAATATATCATAAGAAACTACCCTCTCACAAACTTTCAATCCTATTGCTCCAAAATTAGGCCTTTATCATGTAAACAAGATTTATTTCTTCCCCCAGGGGGGTCAACCCCCCAACCAATTCGAACCAAAAACAATCCCATCCGAGATATCATACGGAACTACCTATTTACAAACTTTCAACCCTATTGCTTCAAAATTGCGCCCTTTATCGTGTAAAAAACGCAGAAATACATAAGCTCATAGTTACATACATACATATGAACAACTTGATTTGATTAATAATTTTGAAAAATGTTCCAGTAAGCGCTAAGCGAGCAGTCAATTGAAGTATATGAAACCTCCCTCGTTTTTCAAAGTTAGTTATTGAAAAAACTTGACATTAAAAAAAATTCATCTACACATGTATATATAGCATGAATTGATAGAGGAAATATATCAAAAGTTTTATTGAAATGTCAAAGTATAAGTATGCTGAAAATATCCATTGAATGAGAAGTTTGGATTATCGCCATTCCAGCAAGCTGTTTGCTAGGGGCAACTAATACAGTTCATTTTCCTTTTGGTCTAGACTAAACAAATATTAGCACTATAGCCGAAAACGAAGTCAGGGTAAATATATATCTTTCAATCTTCTCTAGTAAATAATGCTTTTTAATTTGATAGAATATATACAATTAATCCTAATTCGTTTAGTTTGTATTGACGAAATTAACGATTTACATCTAGGGGTGAAAAAGTTTGTGGAGGCTTAGATATAATTTTTTATTTGTTTCAATATTCTCAGTGGGCGAGAAACGCTGAAGATGGTTATATATGTAGTCTCAAAAGTATCGGATATGTAGGTATACTTCATATTTAAATATTTTTGGAGTTTACTCCTCAGGAAACGATTTAACTAAAGGTGAAATGTTACGTTCTTTTGCGCAACGTACTATGCGCACCTTTCACTTCGAGATTATTAGTATACCGCCGCATATATTACGGTATACCTACCGGCAACAGCATGTATTGTTGTTTATATCTAGTGATACTAATATTTGTGCAAGATGAAAAAAATTATTAAGTGATTGAATGAAGTTAAAAATATTGAATTATAAAAGTAATAAAATATTGAAAGATAAAAAAAATTCGAATGACAATGAATAACGAAGAAGAAGAATCTGAAAAACGCGTGGATGCGGTTCATTTTATTATTATTATTTTTTTTATTTTACGTCAGTGAGAGGAGAAATCTTTTATAGATTCCCCTGAGACTATCCCGCACACATTCTCAGGGATGTGTGAGACTCCGGATGTTGCTGGTTATTCACTAAAAAACCTCTCACACATTCCTTGGAGTAGTTATTCATCCTGCCCTTACAGCCTCCCTCAACAAAAGAGATGAGCTGCAAGCGGCCTCTATAGTTCATGGGACCTGATGACTCGGAGTGACACGAGCAACACTGCTTTCTGCATTCTGCGCGTCAATATATCGGCCAGAGATCTGTATGCCGAAATAATCTTCAATTCTGTCACATAGTTGGCTCTCATTCCGCCTAGACAACCTATGATTAGTACGACCATCCTAACTTTATGCCCTGGGTATAGTGTCCTCAGCTCAAACATAATATCTCTGTTTTTTCCCTTTTCTGTCCTTCTCTCATCGCCACATTATTTTCGGCCGTGGACGAAAATTCGACAATAAACAATTCTCTGAGCTCTTTGTCCAGCAGGATTATATCTGGCTTTATTGCGTGGATCTGCCGAGTTGTTGGAAAAGCATAGTTCCAGTATATGCGAGCTCTATCGTTCTCAACAAACGTTTCAATTTCTAGTGGAACATAAGGTAGCACTGGTTCTTTTTCTATACCATGAACTTCTTTCAGATGGAAGTAGAAAATTCGGAGCACCTCATTGTGTCTTTCTATTATTTTTTTTTTTACGTCCGTGTGAGAGGAAAATTTTTTTATAGACTACCCTGAGAGTATCCCGCACACATTCTCAAGATGTGTAAGATTCCGGATGTTACTGTTTACTCACTTAAAAACCTCTCACACATTCCTTGGAGTAGTTCTTCATCCTGCCCTTACAGCGTCCCTTAACGAAAGAGATGAGCTGCAAACGGCCTCCATAGTTCATGGGACCTGATGACTCGAAGTGACTCGAGCAAAACTGCTTTCTGCATTCTGCGCGTCAATATATCGGCCAGAGATCTGCATGCCGGAATAATTTTCAATTCTGTCATATAGTTAGCTTTCGTTCCGCCTAGACAACCTATGATTAGTACGACTATCCTAACTTTATGCCCTGGGTATGGTGTCATCAGCTCGAACATAAAATCTCTGTATTTTTGCATTTTTCTGTTCTTCTTTCATCACCACATTATTTTCGGCAGGGGAGGAAAACTCGACAACAAACAATTCTCTGAGCTCTTTGTCCAGTAGGACTATATCTGGCTTTATTGCGCGGATCTGCCGAGTTGTTGGAAAAGCATAAGTTCCAGTATATGCGAGCTCTATCATTCTCAACAACCGCTTCAACTTCTAGTGGAACATATGGTAGCACTGGTTCTTCGTCTATACCATGAACTTCTCTCAGATAGAAGTAGAGAATAAGGAGCGCCCTATTATGTCTTTCTATATACCCTGATGGAGCATGGACTCTGCAAGCGGACAGGATGTGCATAAGAGTTTCCTGCTGACTATGGCATGCCCTGCAAGTTGTTGGGGATTCCACTTTCATTATGTTCTTTTTATACCATCTTGTATTTATCACTCCATCTTGACAAGCCATAACAAATCCCTCCGTTTCCGACTTAAGCCCAGCCGACTTCAAAAAGGCAAAGGATAATTCTTCTGACAGGCCCTGTTCTTCCAAATTCCTGTAATATATGGAGTGTAGATTTTTACTCATATGATCTTCGAGTAGTATCTTCAGTTGCGCCTGTCTTATCTGCCTACCCAGTCTTTTTTGTTCGGCCGGCGTGATCGGTATTCCTGCTAGCTCAGGCTGAATTGATATGCCGGTCATATTGAGCTTTTCCAAGGCTCTCCGTCCAGCTCTGAAAAGGAACGCACCTTGATTCCTGATTTCATGATGAGCTACCATTTATTTATATTATTAGTATTATTTTTATTATTATTATTAAGTGAATTTATGAGCAGTTATTTGATATTTAACGTATGTATGTATGTATGTTTGATTAATTGCATATACCTTTTATATTTTGTATAATATATTATGTTATAAAAGTTATTGTTGGAGTTTGCGTGGCATGTATTAAGGTATAACGGCAACATTTGATGCATATATAGATATTTATGATACAACATATACAACAGCAACCTAACCGTCAATTTGTGTTTTCACGAGCGTAGTTTATTTATTTTTATTTTTCACTTGTATATAATATGTTTATTTCACCTTGGATACGGTTGCTATAAACACACTCATTTTGCCCTAGGCCATTATGCCCGCATTTGCGGGCATAATGAATTCAAAACGCCCGCTTATTGTACAAGGAGAAATGAAGCAAATTTCATTGATTAAATACCTCATAATCCTTGTCGTATACGACTCTGGATTTCTCCGGCAATTAATTATTCACAGCTTTGGCTGCATTTTCTATGATATTCTTGGGTAAATTCATTTTCATTTCCATTATTTCTATAAGACTACACAAAGAAAGCAGCAATGACATTCACTGAATATGATGACAAATATATTCACAAACTTCAAAATATCAACCAATGGCATGCCTACTATGAGAAGGAAAATGGATAGGAGCAATGAAACGATTTTAAAATCGCTTTTTCATCATAATATAATAATTTTTTCGTGAAAAATAAAATCTTGTATGCACCGCGTGCGTTACTAGATCCTTATGCCCATCGGGCAACATTCATCCCTCGGGCCAGAGGCCCTCGGGCCGAATGTTTCCCTCAGGGCATAATGATCTATATAACGCACTTGGTACATAAATAACTAATACGTAGTGATACTCATATAATTATGTGCATAATGAACAAAATTATTGAGTAATTGAAGTTAATAAAATACACACCACCATTTTTTTTATTAACGTAAACACAGTGAAATTACTTTAAAATTTTCTCTATTTCCGGGTAAAATTCACAAAATTTGCTCGTTAATTTAAATTCATAATTATATACACAAAGTTCTCCGTTCACAGAGTTGCTTTAATAATAATGAGAATCTCGGAACAAACAGAGCTGAAAATGATCATATGAAATCCCGGCTCAGAATAGAATTCGCAGAAATCAAGTTCATATTATGTTCGGTATAAGAGGACCGTTGAATGAATGTATAATAAGGTTTACAAATGTTTTGAAAGAACATTGGCTTCATCTCACTATTGAGTAAAACAATAAATCGCTTATCCCTCAAACACAAAGGTGTTTTGTATTAATTAACAACTGGAATTGTCGACATGAGTTGAAGAATTAAACTTACGGAAATGCTTTTCTCGAAATGAAAGACAAGGTCTCCAAAAAGCATCTTCATAATTTACAGAATAAATGAGTTATGACATAATGTAAACAAACTAAGATTACTTATGCTAATTTACATTGTTCATTTTTCAATATACATACTACTTTTGCAGTTCCTACAGTTCTACTGTTCTACTACATATTCAATTTATTTTTGAAGAATAGTTTCTGCTATATGAGAATTCATACACGAAGATACCTATTGTAGTTCTTTAGACATTTACATTTTCTGTTTTACTGGTCGTTGTTGTTATCTCTGGATAATTCTCGTTTGTGATACAGGAAACTATTTGCGAAAAACTGCTTTTGATACTTAATTAGTGGACGTTTATTTAATTTCTAATTTGTTAGATGTAGGCAATCAAATGGAATAATTTTCTATTCAGCGCCTCACTTATTATTTGTGATATACCACGGTCATTTTCTTTCGTGGAAAATAGGTAAGTTGTCAGCCGAGAGCGATGCCACCTGAGCCATCACCGCTACTTTATCTATCTAAGTAATTCGTCTCATATATATATATATATATATATATATATATATATATATATATATATATATATATATATATATATATATATATGTATATATATATATATATATATATATATATATATATATATAAATATATATAATTATAATTATATATATAGATATAGATATATATATATATACATAAATATATATATATATATATATATATATATATATATATATATATATATATATATATATATATATATATATATATATATATATATATATATATATATATATATATATATATATATATGTTCAGAAAGATTTTCGCGGTCGGAAGTATTTGAAAAACTTGGTTCTCGGGATGAACCGCGTAAAAGATTTGAAAAATCTCGACGTTTCGGCTCCTTTTGCGAAGCCAGCTTCAGGAGAATTAGAAGGGAAAATAATTCAGATAAGTGGCCTCAATCTGCCTACTCCACGAATCGAATTAGGAGGAATCGGAAATAATACGATTGCGTGGCCTCAACCTGCCTACTCCACCAACCGTCCTGCTTCCTGTCAACTCTGAAGTCTCAACCTGCCTACTCTTCAGAGTCAACTGACGGGCCGATCGTCGCGTGGCCGTATTTATAGGGAAGGGGGGCGGGAACTCTATTGACGTAGTTGTTGACGTAGTTATTGACGTAGTATTGACGTCAATGGGGTATTCACGCACGGTATCAGTGCGGGATACACTCCGATTGGGTGTGACACGGCGACCACTGAGAAGCGGCGTCCATGCTGATGGGAGTCTGTGACTGTCATCTCTGGTGTTCAAACAATTTGGACGTTTTTCTATTTCTACAGCTTCACGAAAAATTCGGGATTTGAAAGATCGGACGGGAGCAATAGTTCTTGTATTGGGGAAATCGATAATGTGGCCTGTTTGGGTGTGATGTTGGGAAAGGGCGTTGGTGATATCTGAATGTCTTACTGAAAGTGAATGTTCCTTGGCACGGACCTGAATTCGTCGGTTCGTTTGTCCTATATAAGAACGAGGACAATTGGAACAGGGAATCTCATAAACACCGTGATTTTCGTTAGGAATTTTATCCTTGACGGATCTGATTAGATGGGAGAGTTTTTGTTGGGTGGTGAATATTGTTTTGATGTTTGTGTTTTTGAGAGATCTTGCGATCTTATCTGTTACTCCTTTGATGTAAGGAAGGAATAATTTAGGTGTAGATTCTTGGTCAGTGGGATTGGAACGTGGTAGAGGTGGGGTGATGTTTGTGTGTTTGCGTATGTTCTTGTTGATTTGATATGTGTTGTAACCGTTCTGTAATAATATATGGTTTAGAGTCTTGAGTTCTGATTCACGGTGTTCGTCGTCAGATAGTCGAATGGAGCGGTAGATTAGGGTATTAACTACAGAGTTAAGTTGAGAGGGATGGTGGTGAGACTGGGCGTTCAGATAACGGTTTGTATGTGTGGGTTTACGATAAACTGAATAGGAGAAGTCTTGGGATGGAAGTTTTTTGACCATGACATCGAGGAATGGCAGAGACCCATCGTTTTCCACCTCCATTGTGAATTGGATACTTGGATGTATGCCTCAAATCTTTTACGCGGTTCATCCCGAGAACCAAGTTTTTCATATATAAATATATATATATATATATATATATATATATATATAATATATATAATATATATATATATATATATATATATATATATATATATATATATATATATAAACAGGCCCCCTTTTTTTTTTAGCTGATCCCACTATTTCTATCCTGGAAACGGAGAGACCTACAAGGTTGGTTAAATAGAACAAAAGTATCCTATTTTGGGGAACAATAATAAGCTATTTTCACATCTTAAATATCAATTATTGTTTTTGAAATATTCGCCAAAAACTAAAATAGTCGAATTTCGTTTTTTGGCTCTAACGCCTCCAATTTGAATGAAACGTCAGGGGAACTTTCAATAATGCTTAATATTGGTTATGATCTGATATGCACCAATTTTCAAAGCAACGTTTGGTCCATTATATTCCATCATCATCTTTATTTTTTTAAATATGGGCCTCTAGTTTTTTCATCAATTTTGGTAGCCACTGTTGATGTTGTGACAATAACAGCATTTAGGTATATCTTTGTGTTCTATAGCCAAAAAATATTGGTGCTTACTTTTTTGTTTGACTATACAGTGATCATGAGAAAAACTTCAAGAAATACATGTATTGTAATAATAGCTGAGTTTGTTATGATAGTGACTACTGAAATTGATGAAAAAAGCTAGAAGAACATATTCGAAAAAATAAAGTTGATGATGTAATCTACGGAACGAAGCGTCGCATTTAAAATTGTTTCATATCAGATTATAACAAATATGAAACATTATCTAAAGTTTCCTTGACTTATTCTTATATCATTCGAAATGGAGACGGTAGAGTCAAAAAGCGAAATTCTACTAAAGTTTCTGGCCAATATCTTGAAAACATCCATTGATATTTAAGATCTGAAAAAAGCTTATTACCTCTCCCCAAAATGGAAAACCTTTGTCCAATTTAACCAACCTAATAGGTCTCTCCATTTCCTAGATAGCAATAGTGGGGTTAGCTAAAAAAAGCGGGCTATATATATATATATATATATATATATATATATATATATATATATATATATATATATATATATAATAGCTGACCCGGCAAACGGTGTTCTGCCATATAAATTATTTTTATCGACCTATCTATCTATCTACCTAAGTATCTATCTATCAATCTATCTGACCCGGCAAGCATTGTTTAAATTATTAAAATGGCTATTAAAAGTATTGGTTGTTGATAAAACGGTGAAATTTTAGAGTTGTATATATTTTTTAATGCGACATCACAAAAATATAAAATTAAAAAATTTCCTCCAAAAAATGTTTGGGGTGGACCACTATAATCATTAGGGATATGAAGAATATATTACGACCTATTCCCAGTGCGACTATTGTTATTATTATATTGCCATATTGCAACCCTATCACGGATCTGTGGATAAAATTTAAAAAAATGAAAATCGCGATGGAAAAATAGGGGTTGTTCGTAGAAGGGTAAAAACTTGAGAGAAATATGAGTTTTTCTATTCTAAGTCATGAAAAAATAAAAATAAAAATTTCGCCAGAAAAATTCAAGTTTATAATTAACGAAAAAAATAGAGGTTGATTGTAGAGGGATGAAAATTCAGAGTTGTATTTATTTTTGAATGTTGTATCATAAAATAGAAGAACAGAAAATTTTTTCCCCCTTGAAATTTAGGTAGATGAAAAATTGATGTTGGCCGATTTTCAGACCTAACCGATATGCACACAAAATTTAATGAGAATCGGTCGAGCCATTTCGGTTGAATTCAACAAATAAAAAATAGGGGTTGATCGTAGAGGAGTGAAAATTTAGGGTTGTTCGTATTTGTGAATGATACATCATGAAAAAAATAGAAAAGGAAATTTTGTCTGAAAAATAAAAATAAAAAATTGAGGGGTAGACCCTTAACATTTTGGGGAGTGAAAAATAGATGTTGTTAGATTCTCAGATCCACTCAATATGCACACCAAATTTCATGAGAATCGGTCAAGCCATTTCGGAGGAGTTTAACTTCTAACACCGTGACACGGGAATTTGATATATTAGATATATAAATATATGTATATATATATATATATATATATATATATATATATAAAAATAATATATATATATATATATATATATATATATATATATATATATATATATATATATATATATATATATATATATAAATATATGTATATATATATATATAATAAAGTATAAACTTTAAAATATAAAACACTTGGCTTTTGTTTCACAATATAAAAAATATTAGGATACTGTATTTAGCAGTAACGAAAAGTCGACATGTTCCGCCCATAATAGTCAATTACGCCTTGTAAACGAACAAATTGATTTTCAGGTATCACCTTTTATTTTGTCTGTCTTATAAAATAGGATGGAATACTCTCCTGTAGTCAGTCTTGATAATGAGTTCATAACTCGAAACATGTCGACCTTTCGATACTGCTAAATACAGTATCTAAATATTTGTTATATTGTGAAACATAAGCCAAGTGTTTTTTATTTTAAAGTTTATACTTTATTCTTTATGGTGTTTCACCAAGTGATGTGCGAGAATTCAATCTCAGTTAATATATATAAATATATAAATATATATATAAATATATATAATATAAAATGAATATTTATTTGTGCGAAATAGGCGTAAATGATGAAAAAATATCAACACGTTGAGAAATTCAATTGAAAAATGGTTGATTAATCAAATCAACCATCCAACGGAGCTAGTTTCATGACACTCATGTACTTCCATTCATCTTTCAAGGGAGAATGTTAGAAAATTCGACATCAGCGCCGAACACATTGAAAACATCAGATATTCTGTTTCGCTCTTCAACGTGCTCTGCTGTGAGGTGTTCGCATGTCATTAGTACTCTTCTAAGAAAGTATGAGGTGATTATGTGGATTCAATGTCGTTCATCGTTCGGCCGATTGACGAGACAATATTCGTTGAAGAACGAAACAGTCTAGTGCTTCGATCGTGTGTGGCACGGATGTCAAATTTTCTAACATTCTTCCTTTAATGATGAATGAGAATTCCATATCGTCAAGTCTCATGAAAGAATTTCCGTTAGAGGATATAATTCATATTCAAGGATTATTTTCCTTAATTACTTCGTTCAATATAATGCACGTAGAGGAGGACATAGAAAATCGAGCAGGCCACTCTTAATCAAAAAATAAAAATACGGAACCTCGATAAATGCAAAGTAGATATTCGACTGTTTCAGCTATAACTTCGGCCAGCCGAGATAACTGAAATGCGAGACCGACATTCCGAGCCAAAATTACGATCTGGTGCTCCCCACATAATAAAGGAAGGAGTGGAATGTTTATCATTTTTCTGTTTCCAGCATGAAACGTATATTATCCGACTTCCGCTCCGTCGAGGGCAACTTCATAACTTCTTCGCGTCTTTGTTTACTTCAACTCGAAATTCTATTCAATTATCCATTCGTGGCCCCATTTCTGAATACTTGGCGTTTGCAAATTTGTTTATCCATTGTCGTAAAGATTGTGACATGAAAGGCATATTTCAACTGAAGTTCAAGGTCTAATTGATTTTTCCCATATTCATTTCGTGTTTTGATTATTTGATTTCAAAATGAACGTGTTGGACCCAGAATAATTTTATAACATATCTCTATTCAGGAAACAGATAGGAATCTATATTTCTACAATATTACCTTATTGCTCGAGCTTGACAAAATGAAAATATTGTGGGTCACACAGGGTGTTCAATTTTTTCTGGGCGGATACCAACTATGTTTGTTCAAATGGCAACCTATATTTTTTATTGCTTTTTCGGTTTCTACATAGAAAATGAAAGACACTTTAAATGAATCTTTATTTCGAAAATATTGACGGTTTGCGAGATTTCTGGCATATTTGGTTTTTTTTCCAATATTGGTCACTCAGAATATTTGAAATGATAAAGTGCCAAGTCCAATTGAAATTAGTTTTTTGCCAAATATTCTACATTGGTAACTCTCTCAAACGATGTATCTGAAAACGACCTGCGATTTACAGGGTATGAAAAACCGCTTGCCATATATTGTCAATGGAAATTTGCAGAATCTTCTTTATTTCAAATGGAACAACCTGTATATTATCGATCTATAAGAAGCGCCAGCAAAGGCTCTACAAATGTCATCAAGTATTCCCTATGGTTAAGTTTATCAGTTTTTCTTAAAACGGTTCTTTTTTTCGAAAAATGGCAAGTATTCATATTTCTTCGCTATGATCTCAATGAACGACTTTTTCAAAGCGAAATCCATATGACGACTGTTAAGAATATACGAATCAGTTTCTATTGGACTCGGCACAACTTTATAATTTGAAATATTCTGAGTGACCAATATTGGAAAGAAAAAAACCAAAAATGCCAAAAATCTCGACAACCGTCAATATTTTCGAAATGAAGATTTATATAAAGTATCTTTTATTTTCGATGTAGAATCCGAAAAAGCGATGAAAAAATATAAGTTCCATTTGAAAAAACATAGTTGGTCATATGCCCAGAAAAAATTGAACACCCTGTGTGACCGACAATATTTTCATTTTGACGAGCTCGAGCAATAAGGTAATATTATAGAAATATAGATTCTTATACGTTTATATCTCTATTTAGGAAACAATATACCAACTATGTTTTTTCAAATAGGAACTTATATTTTTTTATCGCTTTTTCGGTTTCTACATATAAAATAAAAGATACTTTATATATATCTCCATTTCGAAAATATTGACGGTTTTCGAGATTTTCGAGATATATATATATATATATATATATATATATATATATATATATATATATATATATATATATATATATATATATATATATAAACAGGGTACGGAAAGAAGACTAATGGACCTGTAGTTAATTGGGTTGAGTTTATCGCCTTTTTTGTAAACAGCAGTGACAGATGCCCGCTTCCAGGCCCGTGGGATTTGAGATTTTGAGAAAGAGACAGACATGATTGTAGACAACGGTGAGCAGAGTGCTTCGGAAAATTTCCTGAGAAAGAAGGGGGTCATTCCGTCCAAACCAGGAGATGAATTCGACTCAATGTTAGATAAATGATTTTTTATCTTCTCCGAAGTAAACGTCACATTATCCAAGAGATCACAGTAAGAGTCTTGAATAGCGGATGCTACCTCAACAAAATTTTTCAGTTATGCTCCTCATGGTTTTGGTGTAAAGTCTAGATATTGAAATAGAGCTTCTAGATATGGAATGAAAATTTTTATTCGATAGTACTCGCCTAATGATATTGATGGATGATTTTCTCGATAAATCTGTTTTGATGCTAGGTTCGGCATCACCAAATGAAACCCCAACTTTACAGCGTCCTCTTCTGCTTTTTTTCAGAATATTTTCAAATTCTGTTTCGCAGTCTTCTCTATGCCGTCTGATTATGTTCTTCATACAATGGATTTTGCTATGAGATATTATCAAGCTAGCCTGCTTAATTTCACGTTCAGTATTTTTTTAAACAAAATTATAATTAATTATAATTTAATCAATTTTTTAGGTATTAACAGACTCATACAAACTGATTGAAACTAACATTAGAAATAAATTTAAAAAAGTGAATGTTCGCCAGGAAGACACCCCCGGGCCCCCGTGTCTTGCCTCCCCCTCTCCTATTGGCTGGCGGCGCACATATATATATATAAACATATATATATATATATATATATATATATATATATATATATATAATCTCTTGATAATTATTAGCAATAACAGGCTTGTTGAATCTTAAAAAACTCGATTTTATTAAAAAGTTGAAAAGTTTTGATAAAGCCACGAATGTCGTGGCGAAACGTCAACTTTTTAATAAAATCCAGATTTTTAAGATTCAACAAGCCTGTTATTGCTAATAATTATCAAGAGATTATATATATATATATATATATATATATATATATATATATATATATATATATATATATATATATATATAGGTTTATATATATACATGGGCGCCGCCAGCCAGTAGGACAGGGGGAGGCAAGACACGGGGGCCCGGGGGTGTCTTCCTGGCGAACATTCACTTTTTTAAATTTATTTCTAATGTTAGTTTCAATCAGTTTGTATGAGTCTGTTAATACCTAAAAAATTGATTAAATTATAATTAATTATAATTTTGTTTAAAAAAATACTGAACGTGAAATTAAGCAGGCTAGCTTGATAATATCTCATAGCAAAATCCATTGTATGAAGAACATAATCAGACGGCATAGAGAAGACTGCGAAACAGAATTTGAAAATATTCTGAAAAAAAGCAGAAGAGGACGCTGAAAAGTTGGGGTTTCATTTGGTGATGCCGAACCTAGCATCAAAACAGATTTATCGAGAAAATCATCCATCAATATCATTAGGCGAGTACTATCGAATAAAAATTTTCATTCCATATCTAGAAGCTCTATTTCAATATCTAGACTTTACACCAAAACCATGAGGAGCATAACTGAAAAATTTTGTTGAGGTAGCATCCGCTATTCAAGACTCTTACTGTGATCTCTTGGATAATGTGACGTTTACTTCGGAGAAGATAAAAAATCATTTATCTAACATTAAGTCGAATTCATCTCCTGGTTTGGACGGAATGACCCCCTTCTTTCTCAGGAAATTTTCCGAAGCCCTCTGCTCACCGTTGTCTACAATCATGTCTGTCTCTTTCTCAAAATCTCAAATTCCACGGGCCTGGAAGCGGGCATCTGTCACTGCTGTTTACAAAAAAGGCGATAAACTCAACCCAATTAACTACAAGCCCATTAGTCCTCTTTCCGTACCCTCCAAAGTAATGGAAACAATAATTGTAGAATATATGTCAAAATTTCTAACAAATAACAAAATCATTCCGTCGGAGCAACATGGTTTTGTCAAGGGTAAATCCACCACCAACAATCTTCTACAGTGTATGAACGATTGGACGACAGCTTACGATAAAAAAATACCGACAGATATCGTTTATCTTGACTTCGCCAAGGCCTTCGACAGGGTCCCGGTGAGGAGGCTAATGCACAAACTCGATACATTCGGTATTCGGGGCCACATAAACCTATGGATTGAAGATTACATGACAGACAGAACTTTCACGGTTAGGGTGGGTCACTCTTTTTCTTCGGACAGACAAGTCACAGAGTGGAGTTCCCCAGGGGTCCGTTCTTGGCCCACTCCTCTTCGTTACTTACGCAAGTGATCTGGCGCTTCAAATAAAGTCCTGCAAGTCTTTTTATGCCGATGACACTAAGCTGTATGGAAATGCCTTAGTTGAGCATCAACTCCTTCAAGAGGACCTCAACTCAATTAGTCGGTGGTGTGAGGATTGGCTGTTGCCTCTTAACGTCGACAAATGCGTCGTACTTCATCAGGGAAAGAACAATCCACTCCACACGTCCACAATAAACGATCAATCGTTGCGCGTGGTGTCCTCGCATGTGGACTTGGGAGTGACTGTTAACACGGACCTCACTTGGTCCGAACACATAATATCCATATGCAAGCGCGCCAACACGCTGATCTATCTCATTCGCAGAACGTTCTCCCGCCTGTCGTATTCAGGTTCCATAAAACTCTATAAGACCTACGTTCGTCCAATTTTGGAGTACGCAGGTCCGGTGTGGTGTCCGGTTTTGGTGCGTGATGGGAACCTGTTGGAGAGTGTTCAGCGTCGAGCCACGCGTTTGACTTTTGGTGAAGTGCGTCCAGCCTATCCCGAAAGACTGAGGATGGCACAACTGCTGGCTTTTGACCAACGTCGACTCCGTGGGGACCTCATCATATCTTTCCGTATAGCGAAGTTTAATTATGCTAATCTGAGGGAACTTTTTATCTTCAACAATGATTCGCGGTTAAGAGGTCACACTCTCAAATTAAAAAAGGAGAAATTTGCCACAAGACAGAGACAATATTTTTTGGCGAACCGTGTTTTCGAGGCGTGGAACGGCTTGCCCGGTGATGTTGTGAATTCTGAGTCGGTGAATAGTTTCAAAAACAAAATAGACATTTACTTATTCGGTTAATTGTTTCTGTGCTTATATTAGTTGTTTTTAGTTTCTTTCTGCATGCATTGTATCAATTATTTTTTTTTTCAATTTCTTTAGTTTTAAGGCTTACATGGGACTCTGTCCCCAGCCTTCATTTATGTTTAATAATAATAAATGATAATAATAATAATAATAAGCTGCAGTGGAAACAAGAAGTTTACGTATGTTGCCATAAGTTTCTACCCTTGGCAATAAGGAGAAACATTCAGCAACAAAATGTTCCTCAATTTTCCTCCGGTAGAACTTTAGCTTCATACGCTACTCCTTTGTGTGAGTCACTTCCGTCACGGTTTTATCGTCACGCAGTGCCGGATTAGCCACGTAGCAATAGTAGCAAATGCTACGGGCCCAGCGAATTGAGGGGCCCCGCGCTTTAACGCCTGTAAAATATCTTGCATGTCTTAAACGCGAAGCGCTTAGGCTTTGCTTCACTCCTACCTGAAAATCTAAAACTCGATTTCGTCACGTTAAATCGTAGGTATAGGTTGTATAATACCTACCACGAGAAACGTTGGTGTCAAATCTACAACAATAATCTTAAGTTGTACCACATTTCGGATAATTGAGCGCTGGCCGCACAAGTTATGCGTTTGTACTCCTTGCACTGCACTACACGCAAGTTTGTAGCACTGCAAAACTATAAGGGAAATTCCCTGATATTGTCATCGATCGAGCTAGTCGTAAAACTCGAACAAATAAAATAGGATTCTATTGACTATCAAACTATCAGAATTTGATGTTCATTTATATTTGGCACAACGTAAAAAACTGTAAAAAACTCTTAAGATATTAGTCTAGATTTGTATTTTAGTTGCGTCAGTTTACATTCCACCATTTTATTGTAACACCAATACTTGTGACCTCCTGGCGAAAGAAAAAGAGTGGCCCAAGTTTCTTGTCAGTTCTCATGGCTCAACCCCAATCAGCTAACTGACGGTAGGCAAATTAGCTCAAATTTTTCCTTCGCAAGTATCATGGATGTTATTTACTAACATGAATATAAATTTGAATTTGATTGTGCGTATGTAGCTTTGATTGCACCTAATGAATATTTAAAATAATATACGAACTATTTTATTACCAAAGTTAAGTTTATTTCAAATATTGGTATCATTACACGCACACAGATTAACGTGTTTGTACATAGCCGCTCCCCATTGCCAAGCAACACACATTTTCGGTTTTCTTCTCTAATCTGTGTTTAATACCATAAACTTGAGAACCTAAAGCAAACCAAGGGCTTCTTAGCCGAATTTGCTACAGGCCCCGCGCTGGCTTAATCCGGCACTGTCGTCACGGTTTTATAGTCACGGTTTTATGCTTACGGTTTTAGTCTCACATTATTTTCAGTTTTGTCGCGCAGTGAAATCCCTATCTACTCCAAGCCTGCCGGATTCGTTCCAAAAATTATGATGTTTACGGTCAGTTTCATTCTTATTTTTCATTTATTTTCATTTTTGATGATCTTTGACTGTTGTTTAATGATATCAACGCTATCGAAGCAGCGGGTTAAAGCCAGTATAATAATATACCTTGATTTCTACGAACATTTCGTTACCAAATGCAACCAGTCCGTATTTACAATGATTAATCTTATAATCATCAACGATTGTCTTCGCGAACTAATTAATTTACCGTCTTGATTGCTACTTCAGCTACTGCTTGAGCTCAGCGGATTCGAATCCTTCAGGAAAGTGGAACTGATAGTCGAATTTTGAGTGGCAAACCGTAATTACGTTTGATAATTTGATCGTTAATCGTGCAAATTGACAAGCCTCATTTGCTTGGAGAGCTAGAACAAGATATGAATCAAAGTTGAAAGAAACTAAAAAAATATGCCTTAATAGCAAAGCGAACTAAAAGTAAGGAAAAATTTATTTTTTCTTCAAGCGTATAATAATATCTATATTATTTTCGACAACACAGATCGTAGAAATAACCTATTCTTTTACTAGTAAAATAATGAACGCTCATTATTGTACTAGTAATAAAATAATGAGAAATGATAGCAACGTCTATTGCCGTTGTATCCAAGTAGGTATGAACTGTCATTTAATTTTTATTTAATTTGATGTTTGTCAGTATTTGTCAAGAAAATTTAAAAGTTCGACACTATGGGCACAATATTCAATTCACGCTTGAAGAAAAATAGTATATGTCACTCGGAGCAGAAGACCCTTTATATGTTTCGCCCAGTTTGCGCAGCCTCGGCTAACGCCTCGGCAGTGCAAGAATCTGGGCTCAACAATAATGATAGCCTTCTACTCCTAATAACATAATGTACTATTTTGTACAACTGTCAAACAAAGACTACATTCACGAATCGCTATGGATACTCAGAGTTTTCCATTTTTTAACTAGTGAAAAAATAGCTATTTATGATATTAGTGTTAAAAGTGATGTTTTATTTTGTGAGTGAAAAAATTTCACGAACAAAACAAAATCATTTTCAACACAAACATCAACCAATATTTTTCGTATAACTGCCCTATTTTGAAAATAAAATATGTGAATTTGAAATGACATTACAAGGTTGTTGTGAATGGCAAACGTTGTCAACGCTACGGTTACTAACAAATGCTTGTTTACAAATGAAAAAGACGCTGTAATTTAAATTGCGTGTTTGTCCAATGTTTGTCTTTGGTTCTTGACTACTTAATATGTTTTTCGATAGTGGAATAGTTAATGAAAGTGTTGATTTGGTTGTTCCTGTGGATATTGATGAGTCAGCAAGAGGAGCCACTTTGGACCTCTTACCTAAAAAATCAGTTCAGCAGTACGATATTGCATATACCAATTTCCTGGCCTGATGTAAATTGAAAAATGTAGAAGGTAACTTCAGCGAACCTGTTTTCTTAGCATACTTACAAGAAAAATATGGAGCTCATCAACTTTGTGGAGCAAATTTTCAATGATCAAGTCAAGCGCCAACCTCTAACAACTAACTGATTTCATTATAAGAAAATGGAGTGTTAAATATATATATATATATATATATATATATATATATATATATATATATATATATATATATATATATATATATATATATATATATATATATATAATTATTTATTCGAATTGTTGTTGCCTGTGAACTATTTCTAATCTGTTGATAATTATTAGCAATAACAGGCTTGTTGAATCTTAAAAAACTCGAATTTATTAAAAAGTTGACGTTTTGCCACGACATTCGTGGCTTTATCAAAACTTTTTATATATATATATATATATATATATATATATATATATATATATATATATATATATATATCATTATACATTGGTTTCATTGGACCGTCGAAGTGATAAATATGGTATCGCATCAGAATTGCGGTTACGTGAAAATACGTTTTTCCGTAAAACAGAGAGGCAGAAAAGGATGAGAAAATGTATTTCTCCATGGTATCAGACGCTAAAATTTCCCGGGGGCGTTATTTAAAGCGAGGATAAAAGTATGGCTATACAAGTGGATTCAGCAGGAATTGCGAGCAGTACTTTAGAAACGCGCCAAGAGAACAGCCACATCGGTTGGGGACTAATTTATATCAGAGAAATGTTTCGGCGGCTGAAAGAGCTCAAAGATTACGTTCACGTTTTCGATTATCATAAGTGAAAATATTGTGCTTTTCACGTATTTTTAGGTAGTTTGAACATGCTAATGGACTGAGCAGACGCTGAAATCATTGTATTTAAGACTAACTCATGGAAAATACAGAATTTCATTGACTGGTGATTCTGAAAAAATAGAACATATTCTTAATGATTATTTTCTTCTTTATTTCCAATTGTTAATGCTACATATTCCAGTTTTTAGAGGGTGACAAACAGAAATGAAAAATGTGAAAATACCGCAATTAAAAAAAAAAATTTGAGTCGTGCGTCAGGTTTTGTATATCTCCCGATATTTTATTAATTTCAATCACCCAATTATTTTGTTTATTACGCACAAATAGAAGTATCACTATATATTAACAAATAAACTACACTCTAAAATAAAAACACAAATTTACGGTGAGGTTGCTGTTGTATGTGTTGTATCATTATATACCAATACACGCATCAACTGTTGCCGGCATACCCTAATACCATATAATATGCGACATACAGTGGCGTAGATAGCTTTTTGCGATGGGGGGGATATGACTTTGTGTAAAATTCCAGTTTTATTTTTTTATGAAAATAATCTTTCATGTAGTACAAAATAAGAAGATAAAATTTTTTAGAGGCTTAACATCGCCTTGACGAATTAAATATTACTTCCACACTTTCAACTAACGGAAACAGCAGGTGTGGCAGTAAAAATTTTTTTGATAAAACTTCTCAGCTTTGATGAATTTATCAGCTGCTTTGTCATTTTCGTATAAATCATGCTTGAAAAACACCGAAAATCTTTTTAATATATTTAGTCTAGTCAAGGAGGCCTCGGTAGCCCAGCGGTGAGGTGTATCGCTTGTAAACAGAGGATTGTGGGTTCTAGTCCCAACTTGCTCTTGAGTGTAGTGTATGTCCGGAATTTAGTGGTTCAAAAATTAATCTGTTGGGTGATGACTTAGATTCAAGCTCATTGACCGTTCGGAACCGGCGTTAGGTCCCTGGAGTTAATAAAAAATAATCTAGTCAACAAGTGCTTTTTTGTTCAACTTTTTTCAGCAGTTTCGGAAAAATAAAAGCAAAGTGTTATTCGATTTGTGGCATGTAGATTGTTTTTGAGAAAATTAAAAATTCGCAAGCGAAAATTGTGAGTTATAAACAATATACCTACTGAAAAAAGGGGATTGGTTTTTTGCCAATATGTCAAAAAACAATTGAGATTTTAGCAATCTGAAGAAAGATTCAAAATTAAGAAGAAATTTCCAAAAAAAAAAAATCAAAATCAACGTCCGGAACTGTAGAATCAATATTCATAATTTTCTCAGAGAGGTGAAAATACGGCTGAAAAGGGGTAACTTCGTTTGGGCAAGTCACACCCATTTAGGACACTTCAAAAATAAACATTATTTAACCATATGAAATATAAAAAGTTACTGAATCGGTGAATGAACAATAATCCGGCGATAATAGAAATTTTTGTATTAGTTATGCAATAGTTAATCAACAATTTTTTGGTGCTGGAACATGAAAATTGTGATAACTGTTCAAGTATAGATCTGAGATTTTTTCACTCTTGAAGCTATTAAAGTACATCCCTGTTAAAAAAAGGAAAAATTTCAATTTTTCAGTTTTTATTAACAATTTACGTAGTTTTGCAAAATCAAAATGAAATTATTTTATGAATTTAATGGTCCGTTTTTTATTATTGGAAGCTAAATGGAAATGATTGTTTTCAATGTTCATCTTCTATTCTTTAAAATATTGTTATAAATAAATGCGTTGTTTATAAGAGAATCAGGAAAAAAAGTTATGATAAGAGTGTTTAATTTTGCAACTAAGTAAATTGATAGTAAAAAAATCGAATTTTTAAACGGGGATCTATTCTGAGGTCTTTCGAAACTAGTTTCAAGAAAGGAAAAAAATATCAGATTTATAGTTTAACAGTTAACACACTTGCAATTTTCTTGTTCAAGCAGCAAAAAACTATTGCATAACTAATGCTCGAAAAAAAGTGATAAAAATTTGTTGTCGCTGGATTATTGTTCATTCACCTATCCAGTAAGAACCTGAAATTTTTCATTCCTTAATTTCTATATTTAATATAGTTTAATAATGTTCATTCTCGAAGTATCCCAAATGGGCGTGATTTTCGCAAGCCAGATTACCTGTTTTCGGCCGTATATTCACCCCTCTGAGAAAATTATAAATATTCATCCTACAGTTCCGGAAGTTGAACATTTCTTATGAGAAATTATAGATATATTAGATATCAAAATATCTATTAGTTTTTGAGATATTTGAAAAACAAATTATTTTCTTTTTTTATCAGTAAATTGTTTATCACTTTTACATATTTCCCGAACGGAACTCAATTTTTTTCAAAAACTATCTATATTTCATTTGCTCATATTCTTCCGAGACTGATGAAAAAGGCACAAAAGCACTTGTAAACTAGAATGTATTCTCATGATTAGTAAATCTTTCTCCAAGATTCATGATGTAGAAGTCCAGCCATCGCAAGAAACTCGACAATTTTTATTAACTTCAAAATATTATGGAGTAATTAAATTGACATTCAAATCCAAAATTTAGTTCTATTTTTCAAAGACCTCATATTTCTATACCTACTCTACATTAAAAAATATTCGAAATATTAAATATTGATTGAAAATCCTCTATGAGCAGAAGTCACGCCCCTCGAATGTAAACAGGAATTCAATCGGTCACTAGGACAAAAAACGTGTTCAAAAGAGCTTACATGGCTGAAATGGAAAATTTTATGTACGATGGAAGAAGTCAACAAAACCTCATCGCACTTCTTCTCTTTCTAAGTTTGATACTACCTCTACTATTGAACTAAACTGCTTTAGATATAATACTACACCATCAAACAAAAGCTCGAGTACTTTTGTTTAAAGGTAAGTATAGTATACAATTTAGAAAGAGAAGTACCTGAAGATTTTGGTTGACTTCTTCCTTTCGAAATGAAAATGTTCCATTAGAGCCATTTGAACTTTTTAAACACTTTTTATAAAATTCAATTAAACTTACTAATTCAACATTGAATAAAACATGCTCAAAAGTTAATAGTTACTTTATAATAAAATGTTAAAATTATGTCCATTCCTGATTGGTCGGTCTGTTCGGAGCGCGGAAATTATACAATACTCAATTGCACAGCCGTCACAAAAACATATCTAGGTGATTTTTTTATAATTGCACATACATAATAGCCGAAGGGGTGCTAGTGCTTAGTAAATTTCATGTAAAGGTACTTAAATACGTACATAGATACGAAGACTTTTATTCAGTTTTACTATAATTATCGTAGGCTCATGGGAGGGGATTGATCCCCTTGATCCCCCGCCCTATCTACGCCACTGGCGACATAAACTCCAACGATAATTTTAATTACATAATATATAACATGAAATATAAAAGATATATGAAATTAATTAAACATACATACTTTAAATAACAGACCATAAATATTAATAATAATAATGAAATTAACCACATCCACGTGTTTCTCAGATACTCTTCTTCTTCGTTATTCATTTTTATTTATATCAGTTTCATATCTTTGAATATCTTAAATCATTAATAATTTTGTGTACTGTGAACAAATATAAGAATTACTAGATATAAACACCTATACATGCACCGACTGTATGCCGGTATACCCTAATATATGCGGCGGTATACTTATAATCTCGAAGTAAAAGGTGCGCATAGTACGTAGCGCAAAGGAACGTTACATTTCACTTTTAGTTAACGCTCGATTTTACTACCCATAAAATTTATATACCGCGGAAAATCGTGATATTTAGACAGTTGAAATTTTCACAAATTATGTAATTCTGTTGCCGCTATAACAACAAATACTAAAAATAAAATAAATATTAAAGAAGGCCTCCCATACAACAAACGCGATTTTTTTGGCCTTTTTTGCTAGATATCAATAAAGGCAACAGGTATGCATTTGAAATATTCACAAGATATTCAGTTGTATTCTTACTTTAATAATAAATAATACAATTAAAATAAAATGAATATTTAAGGGGGTCAATGGTACGGAATCCTTCGTGCGCGAGTCCGACTCGCACTAGGCCGGTTTATTTTGGATGTTTTTAAAGATGCTTTTCAATTCATTGTCCAGACGTTACATAATATGGGGAAGCTTCTGTTAAAAACACCTGAAAAGAGTGAACGACCTTTTAAGCACAATATTTCCTTATAATTCAGTTATAATTTCAGTACTTTTACTAATCGTCAGTGAATTGCAAGGATATAGTAAACTGATATAAAACACTTATGATATAGAGTGAATATATTTGTGTTCGTTCTTGTGCCATAAAAACATTTCAGAAAGTCCCGGTAGTTTGTAACAAGTATCCGCGTCTGCTGTTACCGTAGAATTCTTGGATTTTAGCGGGATTTGAAATATGGCACAAACATTTACATGTGCACAAATCATAGGGAACTGTGCTAGAAATGCTGCTTCGTAACTCACTCGGGACAGTTATTACGTTGCACTGGAGGTACATTTTGTGCCTTTTGTCAAAAACGATTTATTTTTATAACGCAGTCGGTATGTTGTCGTCGCCAGAAGATCGATAAAATTTAGATGGATCGACGGTCAGGGGCGCAGAAAGGTTTGTTTCTAAGGGGGGTCTGGGTACTGCACCGTAGAGCAAATCTCAATTTCTGGCGGGTAAATAAAATGACGTGTAATTTTTTGGGGTACTATTTTGGTACCTATTATTTTGCCAAGAAATTATTTTTCCATCTCTTTAGTGCATTCTTTCGTTTAAATTAGTTACTCACTTAAGAACAATATACTTTTGATCTAATTTATATTTGAAAAAGCACTATATATATATATATATATATATATATATATATATATATATATATAACAAAAACATTTCATAGTAGAAAATATATATTAATTAAACGAAAAAACATTACTTTCCTATCAGATAATAATCTAATTTAAAAAAATAACAGATTTGATCTACAAAAACATAAAACAAACACTTTTGTTTTATAGAATATTTTAGGTAAAAATAAATTAGGAAATATTCCGTTTATCAGCCAATTTAAGTAGTAGACTATATAATATATATATTAATGCAACAAACGCAATATTTGTTCGAATTTGAAAAAGCATCGGGCATGAATCAAGCACAAGGTACAAGGTGTTACCCATTGTCGTTCCCAGTGCACTTCAAGCTCCAAGTTACCGCAGAATGAAAATCAACGGCGCAGCAGGCAGCGGCTGCTTTGTAATTATTGTTTATATTTCTGATTATAAAACTCATGTATGAATAAGCCAATAGAATCCGTGCATTTTGCATAACTACTGCGTATTGATAAGTGACATACCGTTGACGACGTGATATAATCGTTTTGGTGTTTCGCCTCGTGTCAAAATGTGAATGTTTTCATATTGACGACGTTTTGACGTTTGTCAAAAAAAAAATAATATTTTTTTCTACTAATGTCTATAAAAATCATCATTCTATGTTCAAAAGTAATTGCGGAACATAGTGGATTGTTTTATACCCATTTTCATTGTGCTTCTATCATCGTGGTGAGTGAACTACAAAGTTGACATGGTGCACGGGTATTTTAACAAAGATGGAGTTAACCGGCGCCGCGCGTTTTTTTGTGGAACGTCAGATTGACATTTTTTAAAATCTTTAAAGAAAAAATATTACTTATCCCATTTTATGTAACAGTAACATTCGTAGAAAAAGTATAGTGTAAAACTCGTTCCTAGTCGTATGATTTGCAGCACTCACCTGCGGCTCGAGCTACAAACGTCATACTCGTAGGAAATGCATGTCGTTCCATGTTCGTTGTACAATATACTATTATTCGTTATATAATCCTAACGAATACCACTCGAGCATTCGAAAATAATCGATTATACTGACCTCGTCACTCGGCGTATTTTTTTAAAACACCACTCGAGCTGCGCTCTCGTGGTGTTTCGCAAAATACGTCTCGTGACTCGGTAGTATAATCGATTATTTTCGATGCTCTTGTGATATTATTACTGATAATACCTGATTTTACATATAGTAACTCTACCAATCGAAAACCAACAGGACCGTCAAATTTTGACGTTTATCAATAACTGTTCCAAAATGAGTCGATTCGGAGATTTTTACTTAATTTACTCAATGAATAATCGTATCAAATACAATACGTACTTCAAAATAAATACGGTTATACATCTCAAACTTCCTGCATAATTACAAATCGTGTCAGTTTGACAGAATAATCCTCCCGCTACGCAGTCGGATCATTTAGACTGTCAAACTGACACTCTTTGTGCCAACAACACTCTTTGTGTGCAACAAGTTATCGATGTATAACCTAATTATTTCGAAGTACTTATAGTATTACTACTGAATATATTTTTCGGACTTTGAATATTAGTTTATTAATGTATACTTTCGTTTCTATTTTCTACTGGTTTAACTATTCTGAAGTTTCTTAATCCTCCAGGAGAGGGTACTATCCCCCCGTAACGCCCTCTCCTTATGTGGTGTCGACGTGGAGAAAATGATATGTGGATCAGGAAGCGATTTTTCGAGGAACAAAAAGCGTGAGCAGCTGTGCTACTTGAGTAATGTCGTATTTTCAAAATTTTGGATTCATGAGGCCGATGCTTGATGTGAATTAACAATCATATATGGTTAATAAAAACAATTTATCTACTCGTATTGAATAATATATTCATTATTCAACTGCGTTTTAGCAATTGATAGTATCTATTACCAAACAGCGTGAGTAATGATAACTCACTGCTATAACTCACTATATAGTCTACTAAGATCACAAGTAAGATCGACCGTCACTCATCTGCTAATGTCACTTGAATAATTCTGACGTTCTAAAATTAAGTTAATACTACCAAATTATTGTGAATTTGTATTTGTATCTTAGTATTTATTGTTATAGTGGCGCAGACGCCAGATCATATTTTATAAAAAGACCTTTTACTTATAAATAACACGATAGATTTCCATAATTAACTCTCTGATATAAACTTAATACTGATATAAATATTGAATTAAACAAATTACTGAGGTATCAATTTCATTAATCGCTTTTTTCCAGATCACGTTACGAAAATAATGTTCGAAAAATAAGATCTAAAATGAGATTGAGAAAACTGACAAAAATCAATTTTTTCAAATGGAAAGCCCCCATTTTTCTTATTTTGTAGTATTTAGCATTTAAAAAGAAGGTAACTTTGTATGGAGTTATCTATACCTAAATTTTGAAGTTTTCGAAATATTGCCAATTTAATATTTTTAAATGTCGATTTTGCATTTAATCGTTAAACAATTAGATCTAGGATAGCCACGGTCGTATTTGACATTTCAAATCATCATAATGACACCCTGGTTAAATTATACAAACGAAAATTATTTAAACTTTTAAGGCTTATCTGAATCATTTTCATTTAAATGCTGCACTAATGAAAATATGGATAGCATAGGGATGATATTTGTGTTTTCGTAAAATTCTTAGAACTGAAGATTTAGATAAGCCTGATTCTAATGCCATCTGCCTTGAAGATTTTGTTGGATATGCTTCAAAATATCCCAAAATTGCTATTTCAATATTTTCATTGTTAACTGGTTTCTTTTTGTACACTTATGCCTTTTCGGATCCAAAATTCTTGAAGTTTTCTATAATTCCTTTAACAGTATTTGGTGATGGTTTTTGTTTATGAGGATATAGGGTCGCACAAGTATCACATGTTCTTGAAATAATTTATCACATTGTCCATAAATAAAAAATAAGTTTAAATAATCTTCGTTTGTATAATTTAACCGGGGTGCCATTACGATGATTCGAAATGTCGATATCCTAGATCTAATTGTTTAACGATTGAATGCAAAATCGTCATATAAAAATATTTAATTGGCAATATTTCGAAAACTTCAAATTTTAGGTATAGATAACTCCATAAAAAGTTACCTTCTTTTTAAATGCTAAATACTACAAAATAAGAAAAATGGGGGATTTCCATTTGAAAAAATTTATTTTTGTCAGTTTTCTCAATCTCATTTTAGATCTTATTTCTTGCATGATTAGTTATTCAAATACTATACAAAAGCTATTAAAGCAAGTCTTTTTTAACAAGGAATCCATCCCAAAGTAGGTAATACTGGAATCCTTATAGGAACAATTGATAATCATATTAGGGCTTGCAATCGCCATTTTTGAAATAAAAACCTAAATATGTCAAAAACGCTTAGACTTAGGTATATGACAAATACATAAAATCTGCCTAAAATCTTGCGTAGAATCCAAAAATGTATTAATATATAGGGTATCTAGTTTAAAATAAGCTGGTATATACTTCCGGTATAACCGGAAGTGCCACCATCTTGAAAATCAACGTATCAACATTAGTATACTGTCATAGTTTCAAAATTTTCCTATGTGTAGTTTTCCATATACAGATCGCGTTCTTTCCCGGTGGGACACCCTGTATATATATATATATATATATATATATATATATATATATATATATATATATATATATATATATATATATATATATATATATATATATATGAGTGCTGTATATGTGGATCAGAAAGCGGCGATCGTCGAGAAAATTGTTCGAGGAAAAAAAGCGTGAGCAGCTGCGTTACTTCACTATTGTTCAAAATTTTGGATTGATGAGGCCGATACTTGAAGAAAATTAATAACCATTTCTAAACAATGGCGAAAAAAAAAATTCACACGTTCATAATGCCCGCCATATACGCTACGGTAGACCGGATAGGAAACCTGTGCAGGTATACCTGCGCAGGTCTGTGTACGTACAAAAAATGCAAATACTATTCCCACATACGCTCCGGTCTACCGTAGCGTATGTGGCGGGCATTAGATAATACACATGACGCAAGTTTACTCGAATTAGTCGGTCTGTGTATTGATGAATCTGTGCTCAGAATTGTTGGTAGCCAGGAAAAGAAAATCTCGATATTCCTTAAACAATTTACCAATACTTTCATCAACCGTCTATGGACCAGATGACTGGGAAATTGTCTAGAGCACAGACGGATCCAGATTCGAATACCGAATATGATATGTTGTGATTGTCCAGAATTCCAATTTAAAAAGTATTTATATCTACTTGACTTGATCTTGCTAGAAAATCTACTAGCTTACAAATCCATCAACCCCTTTCAAAAAAAAAATCGTATACTTACGGTTCTGTCGCCTGGGTGTTTAACACGGCAGTTGAGAATAGCTGATTGACCTACAACGGCGGTGATATTCCGCGGCCCTACGTCATCGAAGTAGGGTTTTTGTGGGCTGCCTGCAGATTTCGACAGGCTGTCAACAAACTTCGTGTTCATACTTTCTCGATGGTCCACTGTAGTTGATATGGCTGAAATGAAAATCGAATTCAGAGATCGTGAAACTGTTTCAAATAAAGTGAACAGAAAATTCTTCATTAATTTACAATTATCAAATTATCTTCCCGGGAGCTGGTTATATATATTCCGTAATCAAAATCCGCATTTGCAACAGTGAATTAAAATAAATATCAAGTCACCAAGGCTCTGTATACAGCTGTTTCGATCTTATTATATCTCTTCATTGCAGCATACTTCTCTCGGAGTGAATTGTCATATATATATATATATATATATATATATATATATATATATATATATATATATATATATATATATATATATATATATATATATATATATATATATATATATATATATATATATATATATATATATATATATATATATATATATATATATATATATATATATATATATATATATATATATATATATATATATATATATATATATATATATATATATATGTATATATATATATATATATATAAAGGGTGGTCGACACATAACACCCCAAAATTTGTTGGGGTGTTGTTGGGGTAATTTGCTACCTTTTTTCTTTAGTCTCTGGGTTCTAAAACTCACGGTTATAGAGATATAATTTTTAAAATATTTCTTTCTTTTGTTGGATCGAAATGTGATTTTATGATCGTTTATTTGAACAAAAATTACTACTTATAATACACACAAATGGTACACATGTCATTGGAAAAAAAGTATTTCTGCTTCACCAAAAAATGTGCAACAAGAGAGCAGATAGGTATTTAATTATTGTTATTAGTTTATGTTTTGTTCAAATAAACGATATTAAAATCACATTTTGTACGAGCAAAAAGAGAAATATTCTTGCTTCAACAAATAACTAGCTACCGTAACGGCTGAAGTAAGAAAAAGGTGCCAGACGTGAATAAGGAACAAGGGAGAACAGTTCGAATAAAATTTATAACTAAAGAACAATTATGTATTAAATTATTGTTAGTAGTTCTTTCTGAAGGAATATCCGCAATTTGAAGCAGAAATGTTTTTTTCTAATCAATGTGTAGCATACCGTTTAAAAGTTTCTTAAGTGAAGAAGTTTTTGAAGGAGAGCTATCAATTGTTGTTACATTTTTCAACATTGAATTTTTAAGTTGATTTATTTTCACAAATTCACTAATTTTGTGGAATAAAAATCCTCGTATGCGCCCCTTTGGCGCCGTTGTAATGGAAAGTATTAATATTATTTGAGCAAGCACACATTACAGAATATTCAATTGAAAAAATTGGGCTTTTACAGGTATTAATGAAAAACGAATGAAATGGTTTAAAGGCGGAGTTTTGGGAAATTTGAGAAAAAGAATTAAAAAAATTATATCTCCTTAACTGAAACTTAAGACCTAGGGTCCAAAATAAGAGGGTAGCAAATGACCCCAACAATACTCCATAAAATGTTGGTGCTTCATGTGCTAAACACCCTATATATATATATATATATATATATATATATATATATATATATATATATATATATATATATATATATATATATATTTTGGATTGATTGGGCCGATACTTGGTGTAAATTAATAAACATATTAAAACAATGGTTAAAAATAACAATTTACACATTTATTATAAGAAATAACGCATGACGCACGTTTCGGTGGAACTTCACCTTCTTCAGATGCTAATGGCAAACTAACTATGATTCTCTGTTATATCGAAAACAAGAAAACATCTGTTATATCGAAAACATAAAATTAATTGTGGCGATTGTGAGTTTTACATTGGTAGAACTTTCAGAAGTTTTCGAACTAGAATTTCAGAACACAAACGTAGCTTTGTTAATCAGAAGTCGGATTCACATTATGCAAACCATTTAATCCAAGAAAATCACACATTCAATTTCGATTTTAAAATATTAAATACTGAAAGAAAGGGAACTAAACTTAATTTTTTAGAATCATTACAGATAAATAAATACAAGCATTCCGGTCTCCTATTGAATAGCCAAATCGATCATACTTCAAGCCCCCTTCTTAATCTTCTCAAAATTACCGAACTACCTGACTAGCAGTTCAGAATTGGTTTTTCCTATTCTAATAATTATTTGTAACCATCTTTGTATTTACCCCTTCTACATAATTTGTCATTTCTTGTTTTCGATATAACAGAGAATCATAGTTAGTTTGCCATTAGCATCTGAAGAAGGTGAAGTTCCACCGAAACGTGCGTCATGCGCTATTTCTTATAATAAATGTGAATATTGTTATTTTTAACCATTGTTTTAATATTTATATATATATATATATATTTATATTCGAGGTGTAGTTTTCTTAGGTTTAGAGCACAGTAAACTTCAGGTATTCAGATTTTATTAATCAATCTACATATCTTTCGGCGTGTTGTGCCTTTTTCAAGATTTAACAATGGTTGGGACATTTACATCTAAAATATATTTTAAAAATCAGTCACAATTTCTTCACTATTTTTACATTAACTTACTGTTTATCAGCAGTCTACATTTCATCAATTCATTTGAACAACGCTATACACTACATTGGGTCTGTCATTTTTAATTTGCTTTGTTTTGTTTTTGATTATATAGTTTTCTAATTTATTACCTGAGGTGTCATCTGTGCGCTTGTAGAGTAAATAAATGTGGTATTGGAAATTCTACCTATTATATATATATATATATATATATATATATATATATATATATATATATGTATATATATATATATATATATATATATATATATATATATATATATATATATATATATATATATATATATATAAATAAATATATATATATATATATTTATATATATATATATATATATAATATATATATATATATATATATAAATATATATATATATATATATATATATATATATATATATTATATTTATATATATATATATAAATATATTAATATATATATATATATATATATATATATATATATATATATATATATATATATATATATGCATTCATAAAAACCCTTAGGTGGAAGCACAGCGGCTTCCATCAAAGATATTGGGAACCAACAATTTACTGTTTAGATCGAGAATACAGAACTCAGTCGAAAGATCGCATAGCTCCATACATGAAGATATCTAATCTACGATAATATCTGGTTGTTGGAGGCCTCGGTAGACCAGCGGTAAGGTATACCGCTTGTAAGCCGAGGATGTGGGTTCGAGTCCCACCTTGCTCTTGGGTGTTGTGTATGTCCGGAATTTAGTGGTTCTATTTATAAAAATAAATTGTTGGGTAATGTACTTCGTTTACAAGCTCATTGGCCGTTCGGAACCGGCGTTAAACTGTAGGTCCCTCGAGTTAAAAAAAAAAAAAATCTGGTTGTTTTTGTTCGCTTCCTCAAATTATAAAATTCGGAAAATGTTAGTTTTTATCTGCACGTTATTCAAAGTATTATAGAATCTATTTATAACGTCAATTCTTTGCTCGCTCAACACTTGATGGAACATTTTTCAAAATAATTAATCAAGTTAAGCAAAATATTATGACAAAAGTTTATAATCAGCTTTTGATAAAGAGTTGATAGCCCAAAACATAAATTGAACTAATTTCAGAGGAATAAAGCCAAGAGTTTCTCTTCCTTTGATGAAAAATATTATGAAATTATAATAAAATATTTTATTTTGAATAAGTTGTTAAATTTTCACTGTTATATCTTTATTTCAATATTTTGGATATAAGCAAACCCATTATAAATATTGCTACAATTTATAAATAACAGCAGATGGGATTTAATATAATAATAGTTATATGTAATAATGCTAAAGGATACAGATTTTAAACTAATAAATAAAAATGTTTTTGCTGAATATAATATAAAGGTAAAGTAATTCGGAACGTAGATGTTTCGTTTATTTCCATAATGCTTTTTATTTCCTCCTTTGTCAACTTGTTAGTTCGGATTTATTTATAACTACGTAGTGACTTTTATTCCAGCAGAGCTGAAAGTAACTTTTCTTTTGATAATTTCCAGTTCGTCCTGAACAGATTGTTTAATTTGCAGTATATTCAAAAATCTTTCCAAATATGTCTTGATTGCAGTTTGTAACCAATAATGTACTTCACTTTATTTCTTCAATAGAAAAAAAGTTTAAAGTACTGTATAACTAAGAATTCTACTAGTATTTCTGCAAATCATTTTGCATTTAAGATGAAGACGAAAAGTAATACCTCTAGTGAAAATATCATTTAGAGAAATTGTTATCCTATATATTGATATAACCATATTTTCATTGTAATTAGGAGCTTACAACAATAGAAATTTTACGCTCATTATGTCTTCATTTCAATAAATACTTTTCTTCATGAGTGCGAAATTTTCAAACAGGTGGCAAACATTTCAGAAATTAAATTTTATGAACAAAAAATTCGAAATTGAATAATATAGGGCATTTTGATTGAGGAATTGAGCTGAAAAAAATAGTTTTTAACTACAAATTGAGTTAGAGGGTAGAAAATTTTCACGTCAATCAAGTTTATGTTAGTTCAGTACTTTTTGGCAGTATAATCATTTTCTTCAAACAGCACCTCCACAGCTTTTGCAGATTGAGCTTAAAATGTTTTAATTTGGTACGTAGATGGAATCGATATTTGAAAACAATGGTTAATCAAAACAATTCACACGTTTCTAAACGAGTGAATTGTTTTAATTAACCATTTTTTTAATATGTTCATTAATTTATATCAAGTATAGGCCTTATCAATCCAAAATTTGAATCGATGTTGGTGCATTATTTGGAGATTTCAAGTTTTTTTACTTAACGCCACTATTTCAATATAGAGATTTCATGATTTCTCGTTGTATTTACTAGTTTTTTTCATCTCTTTAGATTAAGTTAGAATGTTAAAATTTTGTATGTGAATGGAGTTGACGTAAGAAAAGTGTTTTTGTTGGCTTTAACTATTTATTCAACTGTCGCCTCTTCATTGTAGAGATTTCTTGTTTATTATTGAGGTTAGAGGTTTTGCTCATCTCCACAAATCCTCGAAATTGAATATTAGAAAAAATTACGACCCCCGTGACGAAGCTCTGATGCTTACGCATTTTTGTTTATAGAAGAAGACACGATACTTCCGGAAGTACGATGACATAATTAGAAATGTCAAAGTTGGCATAAATATATCACAGCAGAATTTTCGAATACTGAATTATTCATATTTATCACTAGCGTATAGTCGTGAATAAATGCAGAACATATTGAAGAAAATTATAATTTCGTTCCTGCTGATAATATTTTTGGTGGAAAACTCAGAATCAGTTAATTTCGAGTTAAACAGAAACATTAGTCAACTTCATGATCTTACGGATTTATGTGTTGAAAAATCCGTACTGGGATATTTCTTGCCCTTTGGTTCAGAAGGAACGGATCCCCTTGTCTTTATGTTGATGGAACCAGACTTGATTGTTGTAAACTGTCGGATAAGCTTCAACATACATCGAAACGACGAGCAATATTTACAAATTTTGGTTCTCGAGTTTCTCAGAAATTATCGTTATACTAACAAAGAAATGATGCAGCAGCGAACAGACGATAATGAAGCTAATTTTATGATTCTCTATGAATATGGAACTGAAAATAAAACGTACAACTGCTGCGATATGTTCACAATTGGCGATGTAGGTACTCCATTACTTGTTCACGTTGCTACTGCCCCAACAATTGTACTAGATATTGACTCGCACGGTTACTTCCATGTAATGAAGATTACTGCCACCCTGGGTCGTTCACTGTTGAAGAATGAGTATTTTTCATCATTGGAAAAAGAGTGCCACATTAGCGAGTATACACTTTGTGTCAACGAAAAATTGGTTTGTGATGGAAATATTAACTGTGGAGCATATGACAAATATGATGAGGATCATAAAATTTGTTTGAAAGAATTTTAAAAGAGCTATTGGCTTATTGGTCTAGCAGGAGTAGCCGTATTTGTATTAGCGTATTCGATTTTTGTTTTCTGCAAAAATTGCATATTGCGAAAACTGCAGGAAATTTTTTCAGATTCGAAGAGGACAAAGAGAATGAATAAATGCAGGATATTGGAAACAAACAATTCCCTGTTTGGATCGAGTCGGAGGTATACATAATTCCAGAGGTGATGTCTACTCTGTCACTGATTCCAAAGCACTCTAACTTTGCGTTTTTAAAAACTCTGGACATACTCATACTACTGGATAAACTCAACCAAAATAGTTTCAATTTGCAACGAAAACAATCTCAAGTACGAAATTTTAGCCCATTCGGTCGATGGGATTTGGTGGAGATGCCAATATGTACCGGGAAAAATATGATTATATAAAATATATAATTGTATATATATATATATATATATATATATATTTATATATATATATATATATATATATATATATATATATATATATATATATATATAATATATATATATATATATATATATATATATATATATATATATATATATATATATATATATGTATATCATATTTTTCCCAGTACATATTTGGCATCTCCAGCAGATACCATCGACCGAATGGGCTGAAATTTTGTACTTGAGATTGTTTTCGTTGAAACTATTTTGGTTGAGTTTATCCAACCGCCGCGATTTTTACGTAGATATTTCTTGTTTTGGGTTTTGAAAATTTGTCAAACTCCAGAGCTTCTGTAGATTGAATTAGAGGGTTGAAGTTTGGTACGCACATTGAGTTTATGTTTACTTAAAATCCTCTTTAGATATCAATTATTTTTCTCGACCGCGCTGCATTTCGATAAATTGAATACGCTAATATAAATACGGCTACTTTTGCTTGACCAATATTGCGGATATCGCAAGTATTTACCTACGGAGCGCGTCCAGTAGTATGAGTATGTCCAGAGTTTTTAAAAACGCAAAGTTAGCGTGCTTTGGAATCAGTCACAGAGTAGACATCACCTCTGGAATTATGTATACCTGCGACGGGATTCAGCACTTTCGATCCAAACGGTGAATTGTTGGTTTCCAATATTCTGCACTAATTCATTCTCTTTGTCCTCGTCGAATCTGAAAAAATTTCCTGCAGTTTTCGCAATATTCAATTTTTAGCAGAAAACAAAAATCAAACACGCTAATACAAATACGGCTACTCCTGCTAGACCAATAAGCCAATAGCTCTTGTAAAATTCTTTCAAACAAATTTTATGATCCTCATCGTATTTGTCATATGCTCCACAGTTAATGTTTCCATCACAAACCAATTTTTCATTGACGCAAAGTGTATACTCGCCAATGTGCCACTCTTTTTCCAATGATGAACAATACTCATTCTTCAACAGTGAACGACCTGGGGTGGCAGTAATCTTCATTACATGGAAGTAACCGTGTGAGTCAATATCCAGTACAATTGTTGGGGCAGTAGCAACGTGAAGAAGTAATGGAGTACCTAAATCGCCAATTGTGAACATATCGCAGCAGTTGTACGTTTTATTTTCAGTTCCATATTCATAGAGAAAAATAAAATGAGCTCCACTCTCTCCTCTTCACTGCTGCATCATTTTTTCGTTAGTATATCCATAATCAAGGAAGAACTCGATAACCAGAATTTTTAAATGTTGCTCGTCGTATTTACGTATGTTGTAACTTATCCGACAGTTTACATTATTCACCTCTGGTTGCGTCAACATATTGATAATGGCATCTGTTCCTCCTGAACCAAAGACTAAGAAATAATCCACTATGGTTCCGCCGACACATATGTCCGACAGATCATTAAGCTGACTAACGTTTCTGTTCAACTCAAAATCAACTGATACTGCTCTTCCCACCGGAAAGATTATCAGCAGGAACGAAATTATAATTTTATTTAATATGTTCTGCATTTATTCACGACTATACGCTAGTGATAAATATGAATAACTCAGTATTCGAAAATTCTGCTGTGATATATTTATGACAACTTTGACATTTCTAGTTATGTCATCATAACAAACCAACTTAACGTTGACACAAAGTGTACACTCGCCAATGTGACACTCTACTTCCATTGCTGAACAATATACACGCTTCAACAGAGAACGACCTGGGGTGTAGGTAATCTTCATTTAATGGAAGTAACCTTCTGACTTAATAAACAGTACAACAGTTGAGGCAAAACAAACGTGGACAAGTAATGGAGATCCTAAATCGCCAATTGTGAACATTTCGCAGCAGTTGTATGTTTTATTTTCAGTTCCATATTCATAGAGAAACATAAAATTAGCTCCATTATCGTCTGTTCACTACTGCATCATTTCTTTGTTAGTATAACGATAATTTCTGAGAAACTCGAGAACCAAAATTTGTAAATATTGCTCGTCGTTTC